>LOJH01040841.1:624-15150 GCA_001685095.1 Ellobius talpinus
TCTCAGCACTTAGAATGGCAGAGGTGAAAGAATAATTGAAATACTGGTTTATTTAAATGTTAGGGTTGGTGCTGTATATTTTGTAGGTGGCAAGATGATTATTAAGTAGACAGTGTGCACACCATAAACAGTAAGTAATATTTAGAGAGGTGGCTGGGAGATTTCCCAACAAATCCTCTTCTCAACAAAACTGAGGTAGGCTTGTATATGCACACATGTTGCTTATATATACATGTGGATGCACATCTCTCCATACTAATAAACAAGTCACAGTACCATGGCTATACGTGGCTGGAACGTGATCATGGGCAATGTACTTAGAATCACAGTAAAAACAAATGTTGTTATATTAAATCTTCATTTCATGTTCTGCTCCTTAAAATATTAGTGACCAGAATCAACATGATAAAAACAACACAAAAGAAAAATTACACACAAATCACTCAGTGGATAACTTAGTAGCACAGTGTATTAAACAGAAAAAAAGAGTAAAGAGTATGAACAAGTGGATGATGTATAAAGGAGCTCAGAAGGAAACCACATGGCACTAAATTAGAAAATGAAAAATTTTCTGAGTTAAGATTTCCACATGATGGAATGTTGAAATAATTTGTGTACAAAGTAAGCCACAATCAAACATCCTTATGATTAAAAGTCACCCTGGACATTTGAGCCCAAATGTCTTACAAAACCAAAAGAGCAACATTTCATTTCCCTGTTAGTGGGGGTTCCTAGAACAATAGGGCCTGAGATATCTAAACCTCATCATTTAGAATCTTTGGGTATATCTGAAATCAATCCTTAAAGTCTTATTTTTATAGTCATGTATTATGTTTTAAAGATTTGCTGTATTTTTAATTGTGCATATATGTGTGTGTGTGCTGTTTTGTCCATGAAAGTACATGTACCTATAGAGGCCCGAAGAGGATGTTGGATCCCTGAAACTGAAGAGGTTTTCAGTCACCCAATATGGATATTTGGGAGCTTAACTCTGGTCCTCCTCCAAAGCAGTATATGCTCTTAACTGTTGTGCCATCGCTCCAGTCCCTGATCACATTGTTTCTAAAATAGTTCATAATCTAGATGAGTGGTGTGCCTTATTCCCAACACTTGAGAAGTGGAGGCAAGAGGATCCAAAGTTCAAGGTCACTCTCAGCTACATAGGGAATTCAAGACCAGACTGGGCTGCATGGGACTCTATTTCAAAAAGGGAGGTGATGGAGAGATGGCTGAAGTGTCACCATGCAAACCTAATGAGCTCAAATCCACAGAACACATGTATAAGTTAAACACAGTAGTGTGCATGTGTGTAATTACAGGATGACAGGAGGTATAGAAAGGGGAGTCTCCAGAAATTCATGGACCAGTTTAACCTGGTGTATGCAGTTGCAAACAAGAGACCCTGTCTCAGACAAGAGGAAGGTAAATAGACAAACGAAGCTGTCCTCTGACCTCTACGTGTGCAGTGTGGCCTGTACACACTCACAATCGTGAATACATACATGTGAAATAAATAACTAAATAATGTATTTCAATAATTGTAACAATAACAAAGCAATAACAATAACTAAAACAGTTCATATTCTGGAATCATAACAGTTCCTATTTTAGGCACTAGCAAGGCCTTTAAAACATAAAAATCATTTTTCACTTCAAAATTGTTGCCAACATGTTTTAATTTATTTGTCAGAAAGAATCAGAGAACAAGAAAGGGCAGATTGCCAAGTTTGAGACAAGGGATGTCCTTGAAGACAGCCTCAACCAAAATAAACACAAAAGCAAACATGTCTACAATTAAAAGACAGTAAGAGCGCATTATAATTACTCCTCTCAGGAAGGAAAGATGTTTTCAGTTAACTGAATGGGTGACAATTACTTGGATTATTGTCATACTTAAAATGTCAGTGTTAAATGATTGCTTTAAGCACATAATAATAAATTCTGCATTCTTAAGTAGCAAATACAAGAAAACTAAATATAGACAATTCTTTTCCTAGAAGCAAAATTAAACATTCGCAAACCCTGCACCACTCCTTCTGAAGCACACACACGAAAGGGTGATGGCCTTGGATAAGCAAACGTGGATCTGGTGGGCACCACTTTGATTAGAACAAGGGATAGGTTAAAACTAAAAGAGAAAAATCTGCTCAGGGGTATGCCCACCCTTTCAGAAGTAAATACATGAGGAAAGATGACTACAGAGAATTCTCTAGAACCTTAAAGACCTCTTACTGGAAATCTGGGTTAATTATAGAGTTTATGAAAATAGCATTGGTTAATTTCACACCTGCGATTAAATCCGACATGATTTCCTGGTTATGTTATGATCACACTGGAATCCTGAAAACTGTATTTTCCCCTTCATCAGTGTTAATTGTACAGGATTAACAGACAAGTATTGTTTGCTTATATTGCCACTGCCGGTTAACGTCTCTTGTAAGTTCTTTCTTTATAATTCCCAAGTCCCCAAGAAGGAGCCTCACCTCCCAAGACTTAGCTGTAGCAACTATTCAATCCTGGAAGCCATGGCATTTGGAATTTAGCACCTCCAGGGAGGATGTTATGTCTAATTACCAAATGGTGAGAAGGGACCATTCCTCCCTTTTCAAGTCAGAATTTGATTGGATGAACTGAGTATTCTTTTTTCATTATGTATAATTCAACCAACACCCATAAACATGGAAGGTAGTAAGGGAAAGGTAGACAACTAGCTCTCTACGTGTCCATGGATTTGATCCATTGAGGCTGAAAAATATTTGATATGAAAACTTTGTGTGTACACTGAGCATGTGCAAGCTCTTCTGTCATTGTTCTCCAAACAATATAGTACCATTACTGGCACCACAGAATTTAAATCCTGCCAGGTGCTATAAGCCACCTGAAGATGGCGAAAAGGATCTGAGAGGAAGGGCCTGGGCCACATACAAATGCTATTTTATATGTTCACCTTGAGCCTTAGATAAATAAACAGTGCTTTTGACGTCTACAAGGGTTCTGGAAAATCCTCTGACCAAAAAAAAAAGCCTTTGCTACTTTGCTACTGTGAGATAATGTCTCCTAGAAATGACAAGGAAGCTTCATCCATGATACCCCAACAATATGGCTGCCTATAAGCAAGACCTGAAAAATGACAATTCCCATTGATCTATTAACTAGGAAGGGTGACATCTTCCAAGGTCCCACCACCAAACAAAGAATTGAAAGGAACTGAAAGGAACTGAAAACTACTGAGAGAGGCAGAATTGGTCTTTCTCAAAAATGATCCCCCTAAAAGAGAATCCAACACAATGTGGTCAGCCCTGAAATGATATGTACCCAAGCAACACAAGTAGATTGAGTAAGTTTGTTTAAATATTGATAAATTTATGTATCTTTCACAATAGTAATCAAAGAAAAGGGGGCTACCCATTTGAAAGGGAGTGAAGTGGTGATATGAGAGGGGCTGGAGGGGGAAAGAGAAGGGGGAAGTGATATAATTTGATTTTTATAAAAAATTTTAAAATAGTCAAAGGAGATGCTTGTGCATGGTAGGATTTGGACTGGCAAAAGAGTAACCATTTGGCTATTAAAAGAGGAGAAAAGAAACCCCAAAGAAGGAAGTGGTTTTTGCGGTGGCCACCCTGCAGCAGGTACATGACCCAGGGTGGTTAGGAGTGTGGCCCAGCAAATTTGCAGATGACAATCTCATGTCTTTATGGGGAAAAGTCGGAGAGCCCAGGCTAAAGCAAGAAGAAACACCCAGCTGCCTTCCATTTTTTTACATAGTCAGAATAAACAGCATCTCCTCCAAAAAGGTTTAAAGCATTAGGTAAGTTTTTCAAAGACCTATTAGGCCTTCCTTGTTAATATCCCAAATTGCATACTTCTCAAAGGAGAGGGGGTTGGTTTAGACCATCTCCTTTAAAATATCATATTGGGACTTCTTTATCTTCAGGACTCTTCCTGCTACATAAGAACTCTGTTTTTTTTCTTTCTTTTCCTCTTAAACTTTTATCATAAATCTAAGATATGTCTCTCTCAAACTTAAAAATAATCACATTGGGTTTACATTGGATCAAATTCTTCTGGTACTTCTCCCTCGGAATTTAGGCAGCCAGGAAGCTGTTAAGGGATTCCAAGCTTGAAAACCCATCTTCTTTTCAAGTAGTAAAATTTTTAAGTTTGATTTAATAATAAAAAATAAAAATAACCAAAAAATCCCAGCAGGCACCCTGAACAATGAATCCAGAAAGCATTATGTACATTTAATCATCATCCAGGCCACACACAAATGAGCAAATGGTGCCATGTGGTGCCGCCATACACAGCATTTGGCTAACCTGAAATAATGACTCCCACATTGTGGTGGAGTGTAAATATGGAATGTGCCACCCGCTGTGTGGATGCCATTTAATGTGACCACAACTTGTTTGTGCTAGGTTTTGAAATAGGGAGAAAATGGAAACCATAAATCAGATGGCCCTTTCCCAAGGCTTCTCCACTGCTCCAGCTGAGCTGTTGAAAAAGTGTGGACTTCAGCCACAGTCAGGACAAGGTTTCAACACAGATCACCACTGAGCAGCTGCGTGCTGGGGACAGACTGCTCTATCTAGCTGGCAATGTCATCGACTGCTAAAACAGGAAGTCAGGCATCACAGAGCTTCTTGAGAAGCAAAAATCTGGAAGTGAGCTGAGCTCTCTCAAAGACACATTGTAGCAGGAATGGAAATGCAATTACTACCTTCCCTCTCCGTAAACTGGACTGAGTGTCTACAGCAATGGTTCTCAACCTGTGACTCTAGAGCTCTTCAGGGGTCAAAAAACCCTTTCACAGGGGTGGCATATCAGAGATCCTGCATCTCAGATATTTACATCACAATGCATAACAGTAGCAAAATTACAATTATGAAGTAGCAACAAAAATTGTTTTATGGTTAGGGTCACCACAACATACGGAACTGTTAAGCATGAGGAAAGGTGAGATCTACTGTCTACGGTGTATGAGGAAACCAGGGGACCAGGCAAACTCACAGATGGCATCTTAGTGAGGAAGGAACGGGGATGTGACTTGCATGGGGATTGAAGAGGTGGGGGCACTCCAGAATGTGCTTGCTCACTGGTCATTTGCACAACTTCCCAACTATTTTCTAACCTTGGAAAACTTGACAAGGTATCTACCAAACGAGGGGAAGAAAGTATCGGTTGCTGGTGAGACCATCTCAAAAACACCTCAGGCTATCCCTCCAGAAGCATGTATGAAGAAGTATGTTACTCTTAATTATTGAATAGAAAATACAGAGAACTGAACACAAACCAGCATGGCTTTCCCATGACCACAGTGAATATCAACATTGAAGGACAGAATTAATGATGCCTTTCTTTACCTGTGAGGCTTGGATGCTTTAAATGTTTTTGGACAGCAAAAAAGTTCAGCTAGTTATTGGGACAACTGAACTATCCTGAGATGCTATTTCTGTTCCATTCAAGACAGCACCTAAAAATTTATATAATGATTTATCTGACAACCACTCTCCTGGGCACTAGGTGAAGTTCATTAAAACACATACAAATGTACCTTGGCAGTGTGTACTGAAGAATTGCTTTTAAAGTATCTTAAGGCTCTTTAAGCATTTCAAGAAATTACATGATTGTTTATTTTTTCTAAAAATTTCACAACTTCAAAGAAGTCTTAAGTATTTTCTGAAAGCCTCAAAAGTCTAGAATATCATAAATATCAGAGCAGTATGTTCTATGGGAAGAAGAGGTCTGGGGTCTATTTGAATTTGTTATTTTAAAAAAAGAACCCAAAACTATTTTAGTCAAAAAGATCCAGAATCATTCTTGTCTCTCATTTTCTCCCATTTTGTGAAGCACAGGAAGCCTAGAGCCATGAGGCACTAATGCTGTTGTGGTGACATCCAGGTCATCAGACTGCTAAGGAAAGTGCTTCAGATCTGGAGCTGGCATCCAGGATGTCACACTGTAAAAACACTGTGCTGCCATACATGGAGGGGTGGATAAGTCAGCTGGAACGATGCACTAAAAGTGTCTAATTTCCAATACAGTGCTTCTAACAACAATTCAAATAAAAAACACTGTTGGGACACAACTCTGGAGCACAGTCTTGTTGGAAGTACACCGAAGCAAGATTAAAAATAAAAGCAGGAATGATACATAGGGGGCTGGGCGCAGGCTGGTTCATTCTGGAGTCAAGCAGCAGACATGTCAGATCCACAATCAGTTCCAACAGTTTGACACTTTAGAGAAAAAGAAAAACACCTCTGTCTTGGCGGCACTCCAACTAGAAATGTCAAATTGCAGTTTCAATTCAAGGTTCTATGACAATGATCAAGTTGTCAGACAGAATCGATGTCTTACAGAGGAACTGGGTGGGAATCCATGACATCAAGGAAAATTTTCAAATATTTACTGTGTCTAGGCCCCTGTGCTATGGAAGAACTGAGAAGACAGTCAACGTTCAATGTACATTACTAGCAGGGCTCGAAAAGCTTGGGCCCACCTCTCTCATGGGTGTCAGCATGAGTAAGTGATGTTATCCATCTGAGAATCTCCTTCTCTGTAGAGTTTCCGAATAGAATCACCCAAAAGCAGAGCCACTTTATCTATTAAAAGGTTGGTGCCTGGTGTAGGAGGGTCTTCTTTCTATGGTGTAGGAAGGTCTTCTTTCTATGTGTTGCTTTCNAGCAGCTTAGATAGGCGGAGTAGACAGAACAGAATGCTGGGAGAAAGGAGGCAGGCAGAGAGCAGCCATGGAGCCAGCTGCCAGGTCAGACATGCTAAATCTTTCCCGGTAAGGCACAACCTCGTGGTGAACACAAATTATTAGAAATGGATTGAATCAAGATGTATGAATTAACCAAGAAGAGGCTAAAACTAATGGGCCAGACAGTGTTTAAAAAAATACAGTTTCTGTGTAATTATTTTGGGGTTAAGCTAGTCGGGCCACGGGAAGTGGCCCGCAACTCCTCAGTACTACAGAGTGGTGCCCAACGTGGTAACTAACGCCACTTAAAAACCTGAGTGCTCCTCAATACTACAGGTGCCCACAATATTATTTGCTGGGATCAGAACAAAGAGAGTGTGGGGTGTTTTGCTCAAATGTCAAGAAAAAAATCCCTTAAGAATACTAAACTGTAAAAAATATTTTTATTGCAGCTATTCTATCTCAACATGTTGGGATATTTGCTGTTTAATGTCTCAATTCTCTGGACACATGGACTCCCATGCAGACCCACTTGGGTTCCTAGGTGTCCCTCCATAATTCAGCCTTTATCACACCTACCATCTCTTAGCTGATTCTCCTTCCTTCCAGCTGCTGAACCAATGCACTATGCTCCAGCTAAGTTTGGAAAAGATATTCAGTTAGTCCATTTTTCATTGCTATAACAAAATAACCAAGTCAGGCTACTTTAGAAAAAAAAAGAGAGATTCATTTCTGTCATGGTTCTAGAGGTTCAAAAGTATGGTATGATATATGGAGGGTGGCAGCTCATTTGTAGGAGAATGTGCAAGAAAAGATGATCATGTTTCTAGGAAACTGGTTAGTGATCTGTCCTCAAATACTCCTGCTGCCCTCTACTTCTTACACATGTGTGCACATGTGTCATAGCATGCTCTGTGACTCTGCAGGTAAAATCTAGACCCATATAAAAATCCCTCCCTCCTTTCTAAGATATCTACACCTTAGCCATGTGACTTGAATGGAAACCTGTTTGCTCGTTAGAGGGTGTAATTAAAACCATGTGTGACCCAACCTACACTTATTGCCACTGACTCTGTGATAAAGCTGGGGCAGGATTTTTTCATGTCCCCTAGAGTTCGTGTGTTGGAGGCTTGGTCTCCAGTATGACCGTGTGGAGTGCTGAAGGGACTTTATTAGCTGGGGTCTAGTGGGGTGGGGAGCTGGGCTATTGGTAGAGGTGCTCTCAGCAGGGATGGAGAGAGCCCTTGTGAGACCCTTAAGGTCTCACTAGAACAAGCTGTTGTAAGAGTAGGCCTAGCCTGTAATCTGCTTCTGTCTATTATAGTACTGTATTCTGCCTCCCTGGGCTCCTACTGCACACCATCACACCAGAAACCAAAAGGATGACAGGGACTGATCTTGGACCTTTCCTGTTAAAGCTGTGAGGAAATAAAACTCTTTCTTTAAAAAAAATAAAGTTAGTCTTAGGTATTTCATTACAGCAGGAAAAAAAAAGGGACAAAGGCCCAGTGGCAGCATTGGATGCAAAGCAGAAGAGGCTGGCAGTCAACATGATGCCATGGCACTGAATACAGAGACAAGGCTCACTCATTCTGTGACACCCCCATAATCATCCTGAACCCCATGAATTAATCCCTTCTATATAGTCAGCTAATAATCTTGAACTCATTTAGAAAAACACCAAGAAAAGATTTTCTGGATACGGAAAGGATTCTATGAATAGAAAGCCTCGGAATTTAGGTTCCATATTTTGAAAACGGTAGTATAATTATAAACTCGCTTGTCTTTCCAAAAATGAAAAGGATCACTTGAGCAAAAATCTATTTTAAATCCTTTATGTATTTATAATTTACCTCTACATAACATATATGAAATATGTATTGAAAATAGCAGCTTAAGCAAACAAATAACAGAGCTGGCAGCTGTCCCGTTTGCAGCATAAGGTCAAAGCGTCTTCTATTATTTGAAGAAGACTTCAAAGACGAGGGTAATGTAGGGACAGACTAGTAAACAATGCATAACAAATTACATCAGTAACTAGTTAAAAGCCCTGTAAAAATAACTTACCCTCTGCCATTACGTAATGGGATTAATTAAGAAAGTCCAAGATGTTGAAATGTTGATTCACAAAAGACTTTTCTTTAGAAAAAGAACCAAATAATCTTCTCAGTACCCCTACCCCCAAATTAACTTCCTGTTTAAATTGGAGGTTAAAAACATGATGTGATACTCTTGATGAGGTCAAATGAAGGTCAGAACCCCTGGACCACAATAGCTCATGACATTGGAGTGAGGGATTCTTTTCTAAATAGTTCTATCTTTTTATTCCCAGGATAAAAGGATCTTCCATGGGGTGTCAAGTCCTTGGCCTTTTGTGAAAAAGAATAAACCAAATGATTGTGTAAATTCTGCCTTTAGTTACCTTTTTTGCATAAGTAGGTTCTCACTGGGAAGGAATGAGAACCTTGTGACTAGAGATTAAATTTAGCAAATTATATGATACTTTAATGGTTGTGACTAAATTGTTCTCCATCTAAAAATAATTTTGTGTAAATGCTGGACTTTATTTTTCTTCCCGTTCTGCTTGGACAGAGGGAAAGAACATTAGCTAGTTAATGAAAATCTGCAAGATAAATGTAATTCCATCAACTTATCGGGCCTATAGCATGTGGTCCAATATATGTGAGTGGCTGAGAGTAGGGGTAAGAGAAAAAGGGGGGACGAGAGTGGATCTGTAAAGGAATTAGCTATGGCCATTACCCTTTACTAATTCTCAGATTAAAACATTGTTAATTAATTTTTTTACTGACAAATTCAATAATATATGGAGAAGATGGATTTTTTCCTAATGTAAGTTACTTCAGCTACTAACTGCTTACAGATACTTTATTGTCATTCCAATGTTGTTTGGAGTGTAATAATAATAATAATAATAACACATTTGACTTAAGGATGTCACACCTCAAAGACGTTTTTGAATGTATCTCTAGTTCCAATCATCTCTGACTCATACATCCCAGTCAGTTTTTGCTACTTGTATTAACTAGCAGAGGAAATAACTACTGCATTTTTCAATATGTAGAAATTTTTAATAAGAATATAAGACAGGGAATGACATTATCTTGTATCATGAAAGAAAACTTGCAAAGACTGGAGAGACCTTTCAAAAACATTTATCCAAAGAGAAGCGACACATATATTTTAAATGAAAGTGCAGGAGAGAAAGGACTTTTCTAGAAACCTAAAAATAATATTTAATATTATCTGTGATACTTAGACATGTGTTACTCTTTTCTTGGAGATTATATGAATCACAGGAGTTCTATAATCTATTGCAGTGTCTTCACAGCTGAACCATGAGTTACTCCATCTCCCTACTGCACAGACCAACCATCTCACGCAGCTCAATACCAATCAGGACAGTCCATGATCTTCTTACATTACTCCAACCAGAGGCCCACACATCTCAAAATCCATTCTCTCCCATGGGCTGCCTTGACTATGCTGAGGCACATTACGCTGAGCAGTAATGCATGGGTAGAGCCACAGAGCCTTTCCTCTTGCTCCTAATTATAAACCTGCTTGAGAACAGTAATCATCAGGCCAGAATTGATCCCAGGAGATATTTGCCTCTAAGCTCCTATGGATACTTAGTATTCCCGGTTGATTGAATTCTAGAATTTACAAATGGATGGAACATAGTCCTACCATGGACTTGGAGCTACTTAAGTTTGAGAGTAAAGAGGAGAAAACAGGATGCTGAGTTGAGTTACTAATTCCAGTTGAGATATTGACAAGAAACAGTTCCCTGACTGGACATTTTAAACCATTCTGAAGTAATGCAATCCACAACTATATAATTGCCACGTTAGAAAAACTTTGCATGTCTTGAAAGCACTGGTTTTTAACTTTTTAATTTTTATTATTACTTTTTGTAACTAGGGAAAATTTCACAAAGCAATTGGGAACAGGCGTTACTTTGTGCCAGACACCTCTCCATGTGCACTGTTTACAGAAATTCATTTAATTGTTACCATATCCCTATGAGAGATACTGTCATTGTGCCTCAGGAAACTGAGACAAAGAGTGGTCAAATTTGCTCAAGAACACTATTAAATGATAAAGCTGAGATGTGAACCCAAGTAGTAAGTCACATAACTTGTAGTCCTCACCACTAAAGCCAAGTCACGTTTCTGGATTAAAACATCTCTAAGCAACATCCCAGAAAAGTACAGAAGAGTAAAACCACCTCAAACCAATGGCAATTGTGAATTAAACCCTATGTTTTTCATAATTATAGTTGGTCTACATGAAGTATAATGTGTTTTGCTCAATGTGTGGTTTCAAATGTTTGGTTTAAGTATCATTTTCAACTCTGAGGTTTGATGATGGTTTTAGTTCTTGAAAGGAAATAGTGCATGTTGATGTGATAACAGTATTTATTCTATTAAATCTGTATCCAAGTACTCTGAGGAAGTCATTCAAAAATATACTTATGCAAAATTCACTAGATGAAGGATTAAAAGCATATAGTTTGCTCAATGCTTTTTAAATCTGGCTTTCTAAACTTGGGACTTATACATTCTTACAAGTTCCTTGGCTGAGGGGTCCTTGACCAACCCAACAACTAATTCTGTTCTAGGAGTGGGAGGATTGAAATAGCATGAAGCAGCAACAAAGATGTGCCCAAGCTTGGTATAAACAGTATTTCTGAGCTTTATTCTCTATTCTACCTTCTATAAGCATTTTTATTGCTTTATTAGCATGTATTAATTATACATAATAACGGGGATCAATAGGGCATTTTTACACAAGTACACGATGTGTTTCTCTTTTAATATATTTTTATTTATTCTTTGAGAATTTCACACGCATATACTACTCACTCCTCCAAATCTTCTACCCCACACCCCCTCCCAACTTCACATCTTCTTTACATGTACAAAGCTCATTGAGTCTAATTAGTGATTATCATATACACATGGGCAGGGAACATCCCCTGGAGCGTGGTCAAGCTGCCAGGAACCATGTCCCTAGAGAAAAGTGATTCTTTCCCAGGAACCATCAGCCACCGGGAGTTTCTCAGCTAGAGGTGAGGACTTCGAATGCCCTTCTCCCATCGAAGTTGGATTGTCGTGGTGCCTATCTTGTGCATGTCTGCTTGGACAAGTACAGACATTCTGAGTTGATGGGTGCAGTGGTCCTGCCATGTTCCAGAAGATACTGTTTCATCTGGTCAGAAAAAGAGTATCACATTGCATCTCCTTCCCCAAAGGATTAAAACTGTTTATTAAAAAAAATTAGGTGTATTTATTTTATTTTGGAGCATGTGAGTTTTGCCTGGATGCATGTAAGGGTACCACTTGTATGTCTTGTATCTGCAGAGGTCAGAAGAGGGTGTTGGATCCCCTGGAACTGGTGTTACAGATGATTGTGATTCACTATGCGGGTGCTAGCAACTGAACCTGAGCCTGCCGCAAGAGTCACAAGGGCTCTTAACTGCTGAGTCATCTCTCAGGCTCTTTAGAACTATTTCTTACTAAGCTAAACCCCTTTTTTGCTGCCTCATGGAATCAGTATCCCTTCTTAGTTCTGTACTCAGAGAGCAGATGTTATTACCCACTCCTCTAGTTTCTTTATGTTTCAGTTGTCTAGACCCACAACCTTTTGCTGAGAGCACATGATAGAATTACAAGGCCTGGAACTCATTCCTAAATTTTGCAGTTATTAGGTGAGTAACCCCCTCTAACTTCTAGTTTTCACAATTACAGTCTGGTTGTACCTGTAAATAATGAACATAGAAGCCTGGAATAAACTGCCATGGGATTTCTCTGATGCATTTTGTATCAGCATCTAGACTATCTCAGTGTCCTTAAAGAGGTGTGTGCTAAATTCACACATAAAAGAATGGCCTTCCTTTTGCAACAACCAGTTCCAGACTTTCTTAGTCAGACAAATCTCGTTAGTCCACAATTGCTCCTTATCCTCTGACATCTAAGTCTGAATCAACATTTCTCCAAGCTTTTGGAGCCGGATTCCATCATTACACAAAGTCATATGGACTTGATCTGATGCTTTTGTTTGCTTGATTCTTTTTCCATGCACTGCTCCCAACTAGCAACTCAATCAAAGCTCAAGGCATCATCATGAAAATTAAACGCCATTCTCATAGACAGCTTTGTTCTTTCCCATTAGATAGCCGCGCATCACTCTAAGGCAGTCTTCCCGACAAGTGCCGATGGCTGGCTGAAGTACAGGAGCAAACTGACTCAGAGATGGCTTGATAGTTTCCCTACTGGAGCCACATAGCATTATGAGCTGGCACAAAGTTAGGTCAGACATGGCCAACACCTGGAAAACTTACAGAGGCATCCAAATACTGTCATCCATGGCAGAAGACCAACATTAGGAGCTGAATTTCCTCCATACTGCTCATTCCAACAATGCACAGTTGGATAAGGAGACAGCAGCTCTCATTAAGTTTGCGAGCAGATCATCAGCAAGCTTGTTGCTCAGGACGTGGCAAGGATGCAGCATCAAGACAGACATGAAAATCCACATCTCCAAAGCTGTTATGTCCACACAATTACCTTAATGTGTCCCAGATTCAAACCCTGCATTGCCGTTCCTGTTAGTTACTGGACCTAATCCATGAGAGCCGCTAAAAGACCCCCTCTCCAAGTGAAATGATGGTGTCAAATCTCTAACAGTGAGCCCTGGACCATACCCAGCCCTCAGATGTGGAGGCCAATCTAATCAAATAGCAGAGCATTGGGAAAGAGGCCTGTCAGCTGAACAGATGAAAAGGCAATTCCACAACTTTTGATGGTGAACTACAGAGGGTAAAAGGACACAGAGTGAGAGAATCGGACCCTGAAACTCCAGCACTTACTCAGGGAACAACTGCAACTGTTGTCCTTGTCCCCAGTGATGCTGTGCACAAAGCCATGACAGTGCACAGCCACAGCCTGCAAGGAAATCAACATGCAAGTGGGGACTGATATGGGAGAAGGGAAAGACCACTTGGAAATTCTGAGGTGTGGAAGCTTCCCTGACAAGCCCAGCTCTCCTACTTGCTATTGTCTTCAAGCAAATGGTTAGCATTTCTCCAATTTCTTAATTTCTTAATAGATAAAAGGCATTTTTAGGAGACAGAAAAGGGTAAATTGGCTTTCTGTGTGGGTAACTCACAAAACTTAAGTTAGGTTAAGTGAACTGTAATTGGATACACAGAGTAAAGACATCATAAATTTTAAACCAGAAATAAGAAAATAAAACAGAATATTTTTTGGAGGATGCAGGAAATATTTTAACATAACTCAGAAAATCAGAAAACATAGGCTATACAACAAGTAATTTGGTAACAAAATTAAAGATTTCAACTTAAATCAGTTCACATAGAAAAAAAACTAGCAGACAGGTGGCTGAGGAAAGGTATTGAGTGGACAGATGATATATCAGAAAAACACGCCAAAATCTAACACGAGGTAAAGAAAAAAGTATATAAGATATATACATATGCACACATTAGCAAACAAATGCCCCAAATTCCATATACAATGACAAAGATAAGTAGGCAAGGTCCTCAGAGATGAAGATCAAACAACAGCAAGTTCACAAAAGTCAGTGTTCCAACTTGTCATTATTACAAATTAAAGCAAAAATAAAAAGGACTGGCATGGTGGTACACACCTTTAATCCCAGCACTCTGATGCAGAGACAGGAAAATCTCTGTGAATTTGAGGCCAGCCTGGTCTACATAATGAGTAGGACCACATAGAGAGACCCTGTTTCAAAAACACCAAAAAATAAAAAGAAAGAGA
>LOJH01040842.1:0-13664 GCA_001685095.1 Ellobius talpinus
TGCAGACAAAAGGCCTAGCTTGCTGCCTGCAGGCTTAGTGAAACAAAGGATCTCTGCCCAGTTGCACTCACCACCCTGTTGCAGCCCCCAAACCGGCTGAGCTAGGGGATCTTATGACCCCGAAGAATGGAAAGGGTGCCTTGGTGCAAGCTGGGATGGGATAGGGAGAGAGAGGCAGTAGCCAGGGAGAGAAACCCCTGCAGAATGACCAGAAAGTTTAGGAGGTTGAGGAAAGTCTATGCTCCCTTTCCGGGGCTTCTGCTGGCTGGTCAGGAACACACTCACCCCTTCGATGGATCTTCTGGTCAATAATCCCAAATTAAAAATTAAAACATATCCCTTTTTTTACTTTTCTTTCTTTCTTATGTATGTCATATAATCTTTCTACGTAGTCCATCAAAGATGATCTCCTGTCTCAACCTCACAAGAGTTGGAATTCTATGCATGTTGACACACCAAGCTAGACCATGATAGTTGCATTATTGACTATTACTCTGTAGCCAAGTCTTGGTTGGGTTAACACAAAACATTTTATCTTCTTTTGTGCATTTTTTTTCAAATTTAGTTACACTTTGGCATTGTTTGTGCCTCTTAAGAACAATATTAAAAGTGAATATTATAATACATACTTTTAGACCGGCATGTTGGTATATACTGTAATCCCTTGAATCAGGAGGCATGGACAAAAGAAGCAGAAGTTCCAAGTAAGTTTGACTATACTGTTACATTCTGAGTCAATAAATATCAATAATATAAAAGGTCACAGATTTCTACCAATCCTGTTTTCATAGCTAAGTGGGTTGCTAAGTGTGTGAGTTACTAATTGCTGCCCTCTGCGTCCTTGCACATGGTACCCAACAGAAACAATTTAAAGGGAGAAAGGTGTATATGGGCTCCAAGATAGCATTCCAGTCCATGACTGGCTGTTTCCATATCTGTGAGCCCACTTCAGGGATGAACAACATGGCAAGGAGGATGGCAGACATGGAAGAGAATGATGGGAACAAAATACATATTTCCCATCACATGCACCCTATGGCCTATTTCCTCCAACTGAACTTTCTTCCACCACTTAAAACATTGCTACCAAATGATGAATCCAACTATGCTGAGACACTGAAGAAGGCTGAGCCCTCATGGTCCATTCACCTCTGTGATGATCTGTGAGAGAGACCAAGCCTTCACACAGGATCCAGGCAGTCTCTTCATGCTCAAACCCTACAAACCCTAACACTAATATTGACTTTTATTTGGCAATTTTTGTTTTCATTTTCTTTTTAATTTCACAAATTACTTTATTTGCTTTTAAAATAAGGATTTTCTAATTTCTACCACTCTTATGTGGCTTTTTTATCATTATTGTATTCCTCTTATTTAAGTAGTTTTATGAATATTTTCAGTGCAAAATCATGCAATCATTGCTACTTTTCCTGTGTGCACTTTTCTCTATTATCAATATTCAGTTTAGTATCATGTTTTTTGTGGATGACAGAAAAAGCCAAAGAACTTGACGTGGGTTGATGTCATTTATTATCCAATTAGGATGCCACTACAGATACCAAGCTACCTAAAGTTAGTAACATATCCTAATCTTTAGGTTTTCAATCAATTTAAAGCTACTGTGCATATCATCCTCTTACCCCTAACTGTATCCACATTATTTCCATACATCATCCAAAATTGTACCTTGACTTAAAAAACGTAATAAAACTTCAGCAAAAAGGATGTGATTGAATTATATGTATAGGCCCATTTTATTTTCCCCTCACAGTTGTTCACAACTCTACTCCTGCCATAGGAATATGAATTATTTGAGACTCAAATAACTGCCCCTAGACTTCTACAAATACAACCTATTGTTCATGTGTATACTAAAATGTGTTCCTGGTACCTTTTTTCTTAAACAATACTTTAGAGGTACACCTAAATGCTCCTTAATCTAGCACTTTGAAGTGATTGTTGGCATCTTCTGAGCTATGTTGCTTCTGAGTATTTTAAATTTTCATCCAGCTTTGTTCTCTCCTAATCATGTGTGTGTCAAATTTTCCCTTCCTCCACTTTTCACAAGCTGTAGGCCAGTCATCCTTATTTCTCAATCACTAGTTTTGTCCTCATTTCTCAATCTGAAGCTCATCCAGGTTTTTCCTTTCAGCAGTTTTTCACTCCTTATTCTAGTAACTATTATTTTTCATTTCTAAGAATTCTTCCACTATTTGTTTTACCCATGTGTGAATTCATAGCCATTCTAGTATCATAATCATTCTTTTCTTGTCACTCATGCATTTTAAAACCTTACAAAACTTTAATCTTCCACAAATTGTTCATTCAAGTCATCAGATTTATAGCTATTTGATGGCTGTCTCTTATAAGTGTTTTCTTCCTTCTAGAAGGGTCTCATTTTAGTGCTTTTTAATATTATTTTCCATCTTTATTTTTATCTGATCACTCTTTCTCATCTACCCATGTCTGACAGTTTTATGGGTGTTGATACATGCTTCATTCTTTTATTGGAAACAAACAACTTTAAAATACAAGCATATTGCACATTTTAGCAAGCTAGTTGGAAGTTGGCCAAACAAAAGTGAAGCATGTATTTGTGCTTCTTCCCAATTCATTAAGTAACTCTTTGCTGTTAGATTCAGCTTAATCTCTGAGCATGGGTGCTCTGGTCCAGGAGCCTGTAGCACACACTGATTCCAACTCTATTTACTCACTATTTCAATGCTAAGGATTTGAATAATGCAGATATTTCTACTCATTTCTGGTTCTGGACTCAAATGACCCATGCCATGTCAAACCACATTTACTGTCATGTGCTTTTATTATGCTTCTACTTTTTAAAGATATTCGTCTTGCTTTGGTTGTAGCTGTGGCTTTAAAAAGTAACCACAGGAATAGTTGACATCTGCTACCATTGAACAGGAATCTTACTGGGAATAGTTATAAGCAAAGACCAACAGTAAAAGCTAAGGTCTAAAAAGCAAACTTTAAAAATAACTAAAGTATTAGCCCACTACTCACTGGTATAGCTCTGGGTGGCAATATATATAAAATGACTGGGGAGCTGAATAAATGGTACATGGTTTAGCAGTAGTAATTAGTTCATTAATCCATTCATAAAAAGATGCCTGAAATTTAAGGAAGAGTTTCTGATATTATTTATCATCCTTTCTCTTGACATAATAAGATTTTCATGATTGACAAGATTTTTGGCTCATGTACTGAGGCCTAGAGTCTATTGTTAATGTTCAATACATACTTCCTAAGTTTAAGGTTCAATTAGAAAGTGTTGTGGTTGAAATACAGCTTCATTTATAAGTCTTAAGGTATTATGAATTCATCTTTACTATGATTAATTAAGAGAATATATATGGAATTAATTTGCATAAGATATTAATATGAGGGGACACTGGGGATTTGTTGGTTTCATAAGAATGATCACATTAGACTTATATATTTGAATACTTTGTTTCCAGCTGGTGAAACTGTTTGGGAAGGATTTAGAAGGTGTGGCCTTGTTGGAGGAGGAAGTATGTCACTGTGGTGGACTCAGGTTTCAAAGTTCTGTACCATTTTTCCAGTTAGCTCTCTTTGTCTTATGCTTGTAGATGAAGACATCAGCACTTGGTGCTTACTATTCCAGTGCCGTGACTGTCTGTTTACTGCCACATCCCTGCCATGATGGTCATGGAAAATAACCCTCTGAAACCCTGAGTCCCAAATTAAATGTTTTCTTTTATAAGTTGCCTTGGTC
Organism: Ellobius talpinus; assembly: GCA_001685095.1. NCBI lineage: Eukaryota > Metazoa > Chordata > Mammalia > Rodentia > Cricetidae > Ellobius > Ellobius talpinus. The sequence goes on from LOJH01040842.1 coordinate 3,755, forward strand.
ATGGTGTTTTATCACAACAATAGTAAAGTAATTAAGACACAGGATAATAAAGATAGCACAAAATCACTGTAGTCACCACAATTGCATTTGAGGAGCTTTACAAGAAAAGAAGAGACCAGAAGACAGACATACATACACATGATATGATCTGTGTATTTAGCTATGTGTTGTGGTTTGAATATGTTTTGAGTGTTCTTGAAGGATTCACAGACTGAAAGTTTAGTTTGTAGTTTTATTTGGGAACTAGTACCTGGTGGAAGGGTCTTAGTTCACTGTGAGCATGGCATTGGAAAATAACTCCCATGGGACTCATTGATAGTTCTCACACAAAGGCAATTACAAAAGCCTGAGTTTCATACCACCTCCTCCCTCTGTTTCTGGTTCCATATATCACTGTTTGGTTCTACATCTCGATATATTCCTATTAGAATGGATATCTATATTCTGGGTGTTGAGAAAATTGTAGTTTCTTTTTGAGAAAAATCAAGTTATATCTTATATTGGCACCAGACTTTGTGATCCATATTAAGTTGATTTTTTTGGTGCACATAATGCAAAAGTTAGAGAATCATGGAAGTTTTCATCAATATTCAAAAAAGAACTTTGGGCACTGGGCAAATGTTTGCTCAAAGTCAAAGCCCAAGCAAAGAGTACCTGATGGGATGATAATTAAGAATGTTCTGCGAATACGTGGAAATCCCACAAATATAAGCATACATAAGCATACATACCTATGAGTAACCAAGTGGCCTATGATAAGCGAAGGTATGAAGCTGGTGCTACACATCTGGTAGAGTCACCTTTCACCTGCATATTCCCAGGGCCAAACATGGAACATTAACATTAAATATCTGGTTTGTTGAGGTTGATCAGCTTTTAATTATATATAATATGTTCAATTATGACATTTTTCATAGAAGTATTTATTGTGCTTTGATAATATTCAGTCTCCATTATTCCCTCTTGTCCTCCTCCACTCTTTTCATCCAGGTCCCTCTACTTAAAATTCATTTTTGTAACCCAGTGAGTTTCACAAGGTTTACCTGTAACAGTGTGTGTGAGGGGTTAATTGGAGATATTTACAGAGTCATGATCACGTTACCACTGACAATATTATATAAAAATGTATTTTCTTCCACAGCAACCATTAATTGCCGATAGAGTCACAAAGAAGGGTGAAATATTGTGGGTCCTCCTATAGAAAAATGATTTAATTGATTCTATTGAACTCAGAACAAAAGCTGATTAATTTCTTTAACAAATAAAATGCAAACTACAATTTACATACATGAACTCATTATAAAGTAGTAGAATCCAGTTTATAGAAATAATTTCAATAATAAACTCTCAAAATTATTGCCAGAATAGAACTGGTGAGATAACTCAGTGGGTACAGGTACTTTCTGAATAGGTTTGCTGACCTGAGTTCAATGCCCACAATCCACATGGTGAAGAAAAAAATCAATTTCTATATTTTTTCTCCTGACCTCCACATGTGTTTCTTTGCATGAGTACAAATGCATGCATATACCCTAGACAAATAAAAAATATCAAAAGTATTTTAAAACACAGCCAATTTAAATTAAATTAGTAGTTGATGCAAAACCATCAAAGTTATCAAAATATTAACTTAAATTGAAAATATTTAGAACATAATACATGCATTCAGAGTGCACAAAGCAAACAAGATTTAAAAATAAACATTTCATAGACCATTGGTGTGGTTACAATACAAGATGTATCCCTGGGCCCTTGTAAATTAAAAAAATGTAACTTGTAAATGGAGGTTGCTTGTTTGTTTCCCAGCAACTCAGACTCAAAATAATGACACAGAAACTATATTAATTGTAATACTGTTTGGCCAATAGCTTAAGCATATTTCTAGCTACTGCTTACATCTTAAATTAACCCATTTCTATTATTTTATACTTTACCACGAGGCTCGTGGTTTACCGTAAGGTTCCAGGGCATCTGTCTCCTTTGGCAGCTACATAGCATCTTCCTGCTCTGCCTCCTGTCTCTCTCCAGCTGTTTTGGATTGCCTGCCTGGATGTAGTCTGCTAAGACATTGGCCAGAACAGCTTTATTCAGTAACCAATATAAGCAACACATATACAGCAACTGTAGGGGGATTATGCAGATAATGCATATACATAAGAAATTTATCATTTTAAATATCATCTTTAATTGTTACTTAAGAATTTTACAGACAACTATGTTGGTGGAGGCTGTTTGTTCATTCCTAACTGCTCAGACCTGAAGTAATCACACAGAAACTTTGTTATTTGCAATACTGTTTGGCCAATAGCTAAGCGTATTTCTAACTAGCTCTTATATCCTCAACTAACCCATCTCCATTAATCTGTGCATCAGCATGAGGCAGTGGTGTACCAGCAAATTTATGGCAGACTCCTGTTGTAGCTGCATGGCTTCTCACTGACTCTGCCTACTTTCTACCAGTATTCAGTTATTCCTACCACCACCACCTTCCCCGACCTCACCTGGCTCTATTCTGCCCTGCTGCAGGCCAGAGAAGGTTCTTCATTAACCAATAAAAGCAACACACATACAGAAGGACTTCCCACATTACAGCTACACTATGTTACACTATATTATACCATTTCAACCCCTCCTTCTGCCCTTCCCTTGTCTCATTTTTCTTCCTTTTGCCTCTTTTTTCTTGCTATTTCTCACTTGTGGTATAGCATGATAAACCTGAGCCTGTCTGACCATTATGCATGAAAAGCAGATAACTTCTTTGATTTACTAGTTCACATCTTTTATTTTCATGTTGAGTTTTAAATGTGATGTTTTTATACTTCAGAATTTACATTGATGCTAGATCAAGATAAGAGTGCCAATACTCTGGGTGGAAGGACTAGGAATCAGGAGGGCAAGGAGTAAAATGTGATAATTTTAAGAGGACTTGCATGTATCTCCCAAGATTTCACATATTTAAATTTAATCTCCATTGTAAGGAATAAAGAGATTGTAAACTTGATCTGTCTTTGGTGTTTAAAGGCAGAGTCTTCGGGAAGTGCTTAGGATTAGATAGTGTTATTATTAGGGTGGAGTCCCCATCTTTGAATTCTAATGGCTTTGTAAGAACAGTGAGAGAGACCAGAAGACACACACTGTGTACAGGCTCTGTGTCTTGACAGCTGATGCTGCCCTGTGCTGCCTTGGGACTCTGAGGATGATGGCCATCACTAGGTTCCGCCCCTTCACTATTACCTTCTAGAACTGTAGACCAAGATAAATGAAGCCATAATTTGTTTAGCATGTGAATTTTGAAAACAAATTATATTATTGAAATAATACCAATATGAAAGTAAGTAAAAAAGAAAGGTTTCTACCTATAGCTAGGTCATCTTCAGTTTTAATATGTTTTCTTAATTTCAAAAGTAGAATCTTCATGAATATTACAGAATATTAGTTAAAAGAAAGTAAGTATGGGGAGACTTTAAGCACCAAAAATGCAACAAAATCTACACTCATGGTTTATAAAGTCTAGAAAATTAAGCTGGATAGACAACTTGACATACTAACCACAAAATTAAACGTAAGATCATTAATTTTAGGGAGTACTTAAGGCACAAAGATTTTATTTTCATGATTTCAAAGGAAAACACTGAAATTTGAATAAGTTGGGCTTAACTGAGTAGTTTCTGAAGTGAGAGATCCTGAGTAAATTCATTGTCATTGCACATCCCCTGTAATAACTGACAAATAGGTTCTAAGTGAGAACTCTGAGAACTAACACTGTGTCAAAGAGCAAAACAAATCACTTCCAAGGATGGCTAAGTAGGCAACAAAGAGCAACTGGGGTTTTTTCTATTTAAAGCTGTTGGCTTTTATTATTCCTTGGAGAGATAGCATGGCTGTGGACACTATCATTGAACAAAACCTTAAATTACACAGCATAGATATAATCAAACTCATAAATTAGCCCAAATCCCTTGTTGTTTTTTGTTAACTAATTACAAGCAATTGCTGCTGTATCAAAATTGAGCCCAAAGGATATTAATAGCTCTATCTTATCTTTCCATCATTTTATAGGCATTATCTGACTTGAGCTTCACGATAAATTTATAGAACATAAAATTTTATCTCCAGCACACAGTTAAGAAAACTGAGGCCAACTGTAATTCAGTTCTCCATTAAGTAAACAGCACTTGGCAGGGCTAACACAAATTCTTAGCACATAGCACAGCATTGTCAACACTTGCGTTTTCATTGTGGGGTGAAAGACTCAAGGAACTAAGTAAATTACAGTTCCACATTATATTTCCAGCACTTATGCTATCTACTACAAACAAAATGCATGTTTTTGATTGATAATAGAAATCTGTGAATTCAAAGATGACTCTTAAAAATTATCTTTTACAGTGTTTCATGTCAAGTACTTCACAACTTATTTAAAGATCTTCAAAATGATAATGGAAGCAATTTAATAGATATAATTTTGCATAATGGCAAAAAACTAATAAATAAAGTAAAAGTATCTCCCTTATTGTTGACAAAGTATAGCATGTCAGAGATGTCAAAAATTGTCTTATGAGGCACTGGATAAGGAGCTCAAATAACTATACCAAATGTGTAAGTCTAGAGTTTGCATTAACACTAAGTTCTGATTTATTTTGGGAAGGCTTTGTGCATGCATGTTGACATGCTTAAATACAACCTACTGCTTCTTGAGTAGAAATTCTTTGTGATATTTGTAGCAGCACACATTTATATGAGCTTATCAGCTCTCCACTAGGTTGCTAAAATGCCTGTCTCCCTTAATGTAGGTTCCTCAAACATGAAGTCATTCTGCATTCCTTGTACTTTTCCTGTATTCTGAACTGCCAGCCTTATTAGCCTGTTTCTCCAGTGGTTCCTTCCATAGATGATAATTTATTTAATCACCACTTGTCCCTGTTTCACATTCTGAGACAAATGTGCTCAGAAACTCTTGAAGCTTTCTACATGACCACTACCCTACTCCACAACATATAAAGTACAAGAATTCTCCTATGCTCTGAGCCTGCTGTCACTATATCAGGGCTTCACAAAGTACATGTGTAAGTTGGCATTCAAAAGAATTCAATCATCTGCAGTATAAAATCACATTTTATCCCAAACATAAGCCTTTTGTAATTTTTTTCTATTGGATCCTTTTACTAGAAAGTAATATTTAAAATTATATTTAATACTCTATTGATATAAATATGAATATATGAATAGTTTATAACAAAAATTTTAATTTAAAAGTTCATGTTTTTTCTCCTAATTTTTGAATGTATTAAAATTTGTGTGGTGCCCTGAAAGATCTCTGGATCCTATATGTGCTGCACAGCCATACCTAGTAGATAACTGCGGCCTAATTCTGGGCTGAGTAAATCTCAAGAAAGTAGATTTTTCTTTTACTTCCCCCTCCAAAAAGGAAAAACCCAATTTGACCAAAGTTTTCTAGAATACTCTATTATATAATGTCTAAGTGTCTGAAACCTTTTCCAAGAAGCATGTTTCCTCCTGTGATGAAGTGAGGACCACAGATAATAAACCTGAATAATTTACACAGAAGTTGCTCTAACGTTTGTTGACTGCCTACAGTAAAAAGCACCAGTGTGAGCACTTTATACCCATCACTTCATTTAAAGACATAACTGCTCCACATAGGAAGGGAGGATATTTTTCTTTTTAAAAAATGATGAATTAGTAATTTTTATTTATTTATTTATTTTACACACCAACCACAGTCTCTCCCCCTTCTTGTTCCATTCCCTCCCTCTTTTCCCCTCACCCTCTTCAGTAATCTCTCAGAAAGGGGTAGGTCTCCCATGGGCTTCAACAAAACATGGCATATCAAGCTGCTATAAGACAAAGCATATCCCCCTGTATTCAGGTTGAGTAAGAAAATTCAGCATAAGAAATGGGTTCCTAAAAGTCAATCAAATCGCCAGGGACAGCCCCTTCTCCCATTGCCAGGACACAGATATAGAGCAAGCTACACAGTTGTCACATATATGCATAGGGCCTAGAGTGGTCCCATGCATTTTGCTTTGTTGTTGGTTTAGACTCTGTGAGTTCCCATGAGCCAGGCTGATGTTTGGTCATGGGTCTTTGAACCTACCTCCATCAGTCACTGCATAAAGCTTCTCTACTGACAACCAGGGTAGTCTCCATTCTGATCACAAGAAATAGCCCATTCAGGGCTACTCACTGCTGCCAGGAGTCTTAGCTAGGGTCATCCTTGTAGATTTGTGGAAGTTCCCCTTGTATTGGACCACACACTACATGATTACATAAAGCCCCCTTTCCAGTCATCTATCTCAGCACTGTCCCCTTCCACCCACTCCCCAATCTGATCCCTCAAGCTCCCAAGGTTACTCGCTCCTGGTCCAAACAGGAGATTTCCTCATTTCCCATTCGCTGAGACATCCTTGTATTCCCCCATTGGGCCCTTCTTGTTGCCTAGTCACTCCGGACCTATGGTCACTTGACGTTTGATGAAGAAGCCAAAATCATACAATGGAGAAAAGAAAGCATTTCCAGCAAATGATTCTGGCATAACTGGATGTCAACATGTAGAAGAATACAAATGGATCCATATCTAATGTCCTACACAAAACTCAAGTTCAAGTGGATCAAAGACCTCATCATAAATCCAGTTACACTGAACCTTACAGAAGAGAAAGTGGAAAGTAATCTTGAACACATTGGCACAGGGGATTACTTCCTCAATATAATACCAGTAGCACAGGCACTGAGTTTGACAATTAATAAATGGGACTTGCTGAAACTGAAAAGCTTCTGTAAGGCAAAGAACACTGTCAATAAGACAAAACAGCAGCCTACAGAATGAAAAGAGATCTTCACCAGCCCCACATGTGACAGAGGGTTGACCTCTAAAATATATAAAGAACTCAAGAAATTAGATATAACAAAACCAAATAATACAATTAAAAACTGAGGTACTGACCTACACTGAGAATTCTCAACAGAAGAATCTCAAATGATGGAGAAACACTTAAAGAAGTGTTCAACATCCTTAGTCTTCAGGGAAATAAAAATCAAAATGACTCTGAGATACAGATACCCTCTCACCCCGATCAGAATGGCTAAAATCAAAAACACTGAAGACAGCTTATGCTGGAAAAGATGTGGCCTGACAACAACACTCCCCCATTGCTGGTGGGAGTGCAAACTTATACAACCACTTTGAAAATCAGTATGGCAGTTTCTCAGGACCAATCTACCTCAAGACTCAGTGATAACACTCTTGGGCATATGCCCAAAGGATAGTCAGTAATACCACAAAAATACTTGCTCAACTATGTTAATAGCAGCTTTCTTTGTAATAGCCAGAACCTGGAAACAACCTAGATGCTCCCTAACCTAAGAAAGGATAAAAAATTGGTACATTTACACAATGGAGTATTACTCGGATGTTATAAACAATGACATCAAGAATTTTGAAAGCAAATGGATGAAACTAGAAAATAATCATTTTGGGTGAGGGATATCAGACTAAGAAAGACAAACTGGTATGTATTCACTCATAATTGGATTCTAACTGTAAAGTAAAATGTATTTTTCTTTTCTTATTTTTTAAGTTTAGGGTCATATTTTCTTTTTCTTTTTATTTCATTTTATATACCAACCACAGTTCTCCCTCCCACCCATCCTCTAGCTCCCCTTGCTCCCTCCCCAACCCACCCATCCCCATCCATTCTTCCTAAAGGGTAAGGTCTCCCTTGGTGAGTCAACAAAGCTTGGCACATTTAACTGAGGCAAGATCAAGTCTCTCCCCCTGCATCAAGGCTGAGTAAGGCATCCCACTATAGGAAATCACCCCCAAAAAGCTAGTTCATGAATCCTGGTCCCACTGCCAAAGGCTCCTCAAACAGACGAAGCTACATAACTGTCAACCACATATGATGATGTGGGATGTCCTTCTGTATATGTTTTGCTTTTATTGGTTGATGAATAAAGCTCCTTCGGTCTATGGTAGGGCAGAATAAAACCAGGTGGGAATTCTGAACAGAGGTATAGACAGAGAGTAGGTGAGGTCAAAGAGACATCATGTAGCTGCTGATGGAGAAAGATCCCACCAGAACCTTACTGATAGGTCACAGTCTCATGGTGATACACAGATTAATAGAAATGGATTAATTTGAGATGTAAGAGCTAACTAGGAATATAACTGTTATTGGCCAAGGAGTGTTGTAATTAATATAGTTCTTGTGGGGTTATTCAGGTCTGGGCAACCGAGAAGCAAACAGTCTCTGCTCACAAAATGGGACCCAATGTTCCACAATGTACATCCACATAAAACCTAAGAAAGCTTAAGAAAGGACTTCTAGACCCACAAAAATGGGAGTCAATTGGAGCTTCTTGGTAGCCACATTTTTTTCAGATTGGCTCTATTTGTTGCCATTGAGAAGAGGTATGGCTCCTTTAAAAAAAAAGGCTTCATGACTCAGCCTTAGCAGCAAAAACTGAAAAACTGTGCAGCTTCTTTAAAAGCTGACTTCCTGGTTTATGATGGCTGCATGAATGGTTCTTGCTGTTTTGGGAGGTCCTGCACTTAAACGGGGCCTGTGAGCAGTATGTTATAAATAGCTTGGTGGAGCCATAGCTCTGCTGTGTCCCTGGAGCTGGGGCAGAGAGCATGGCTCGCAGAAGTGGTAAACATACCTCTGCCATGTTAGACTGGGCAGAGCAAACAGGCTGGGCCATGAAGTTGGTCCTAGCTGTGCCTGTGTAGAAAAAAAAAGGTGTTTCTGGTCAGAAAATGATTATAGATATGTCTGAACAGGTCACAATGCATGTAAAAATATACATGGACTTGGGAGAGAGTAGAAAAAATATATAGACAAGAGTACAGACTGTCATAAATTAAAGGAGTAAAGATAAGAAATTAGTACAAAAAAGTAATAGAGTTGAAAAATAAGCCATGCAAAAATTATATATACACAGAAGATCTGGATTATGTATATTTTTGTATTTTCTTTGACTTTTATGATGGGAGAAAGACATTTGATTCTGGGGGCTTATAAGTTAAACCAACATAAAGGTATCATGGTTTCAAAATTTGGGTCTAAGTATATGTTGCTTTGGAAAAGAGTTTCTGCTTCTGTTTCCATAGTAGATGAGAACCTATGGAATCTTTTCAGGCTAATGTGGTTTGATAGAACAGAAGGTCTCTGTGAATCCCTAAAAATAGTTCCCTCAACAAACAACAGGAAGCAGGTTGGAGAAAACAATGCTCAAATTCACAAAATGATTGTTTATAAATGTTTATTTTCATTTTAAGAGAGTTGGTTATAAATGGTTAATGGAAATAATGGGTATATGATACAGTGATGAATACTTTGCATTGGTATGTATCTTTGTCTATTGATACAAATTTGAGGTCGATTTTGTTACACTATATATGTATTTCTGCTTTTGTTTAAGGTATTATGTTTGATTAGCTCATTTAAAATGTAATGTATAGTCAAGAAATTAACAGGTAGTCATCTATAATTTGGTCATGCTAGTTAGGTTTCCTAGATGTACAGAGATATATTTCAGGTGGATAGTTATTCTTCAAACCTTTCAAAGACCTACAGAATATGACATTTGAAATGTTTTGCTAACTTCGGACTTTTCATGACAATGAGACACATCTGCTCCTGGCAGTACCCATCTACTTCAAGGGCATGATGGGCATCGAAGAGGCTCCTTGTGGAGTTGGTTAGCCATTTGGGAAAGAAACTGTTTTTGCCTATACTGCTTGATGGTATGCTGTATAAATTGGACATGCTGGACCCACAGAAACATGACTGTTGACATTACCTAAAGAAGGTAAGACAATCTTTCAAGCTTCCTGCTTCATGAAAGAGTCTGCCAGACATTCTGCAGGACATAGAAGAAAGTG
>LOJH01040843.1:654-14526 GCA_001685095.1 Ellobius talpinus
TGACGTGCATCAACTCACACAGGAAACCTAAGTTTCTCTTATACCTATTTAGATACATAGATTTGGGATAACGTTTTAAAAATGTTTATTCCATTATATTCGATATAGGGTGTTAAACAAATGCTAAATTCATTATTAATGTATCGAATGTAGGGGACTGGAGAAATGGCTCAGAGGTAAAGAGCATATGCTATTTTCCCAGAGGACTTGGGTTTCATACCCAGCACCCACACAACAGCTCAGAACGATTCTAAACTCCAGTTCCAAGGAATTCAGCTCTCTCTCGGGACCTCTGTGGGCACCAGGCACATGTACAATGCAATGCATACAAGCAGGCAAACATTCATACATGTAAAACAAAAACAATAACATTTTTAAAAAGAAATAAACTTAATATGTGCTTGGACAATTGGTTTACCAATTACAGCAAATAGAGTCATTATATAAAGGTGTTAGTCCTCTACTGATTCTCTGAATTTCTTCAGGGTCTGTTGTTATGTCCCACTTTTCATTTCAAATTTTATTTATTTGGGTGTTCTCTCTCCATCTTTTGATGAGTTTGCATAAGGGTTTGTCAATCTTATTGATTTTCTCATAGAACCAGTTCTTTGTTTCATGGATTCTTTGGATTGTTTTCTGTGTTTCTACTTTGTTGATTTCAGCCCTTGTTTGTTTATTTCCAGTCTTCTCCTCCTCCTGGATGAGTCTGCTTCTTTTTTTATCTAGAGGTTTCAGGTGTGCTGTTAATTTGCTTATGTGAGCTTTCTCTGTTTCTTTATGTGGGAACTTAGTGCTATGAACTTTCCTCTTAGCACTGCTTTCATAGTGTTCCATAAAGGGTATGTTGTATCTTCATTTTCATTGAATTCAAGGAAGACTTTTATTTCTTTCTTTATTTCTTCCTTAATCCAGGGGTGGTTCAGTAGTTGACTGTTCAGTTTCCATGTGTTTGTAGGCTTCAAATCATTGTTGTGATAGACTATGGGGGAACTTGAAGTTTGACTGAATACATTTTGCATTGTGCTATTGTTACAAGACAATGGGTCCCAGGTAGTGGGATGTGGTGATATGAGTAGCTATGGCATGGATAGACTCATGTGTTTGAATATTTGATCTATAAGGAGTGGCATTTATGAGAGGTACAGTCTTGTTGAAGTAGAGGGTGGACTAGTTGGAGGTGTGTGTAAGTGCAGGTATAATGTTTGTGATCTATCTCAAATGCATACATTATGCCCAATGTGCCAGGCAGTTCACTTCATGTAGCCTGAAGATCAAGATGTAGCACTCTCAGCTACCTATCCACCTCCTTTTCTGCCTGCTGTTATCATGTTTCTAGCTATGAAAATAATGAACTAAATCTCTGAAACTGCAAGCAAACCTCAATTATTTTTAAGAGATACTACTGTCATGGTGTCTCTTCAGAGCAATAGAAATCATAAGTGAGAAAAAAGTTATTCTTAGGACTGGAGTTATTAGCATGTAGGTTGTATTTGTATTATTTAAGCAGAGGCAAGAAGTTGTCCACAGTGTTGGTGGTTGTAGGGACATGGCCTTGATCTAAGTTTCTTGGTGTTTGTATAAGCAAGTGAAAGTTTTGAATTTTCTTCCTTTTTATCTTCATTTGTTTGTTCATTTTTATTTTCTTTTGTTTTTATTTAGTTTAAATGTAGCTGGTTTCTTTAAGTCTTTTCATATTTAGTGTTTTGGTTGACCCGTTCCTTCCTGCCCATCACTATCCTCCTATCTAGCTTTTCTTTTGTATGCACATCATTTTCATTCAATTATCATGTCATCTTTTTTTTTCTTTCCTTCCACAGACTCTCTTATAGAGATTCTTTTTCCTCCCTCATGGGTCTCCTTCTAGTTTCCTCAATTAACATTCATCCAACATAGACACATTTTGTAACATCTATAAGTAATGAAAGCACATTGAGATAGAATATATGTTAGAGATTTTGGGGGGCCTGACTTACATCACTTAATAAAATACTTTCTACATTCTGCTGTAGCCACTCCCTAGGCTGTTATACAATGTCAGTGCATGGAGAATAAGATAATGTTAGTATCTGCTAGATCCTATGGTCTTAACCCTTGTCTCTACTTTGTTTTAACTTTTTCATATCCCAACATTAATATCCATTTTGTTTCAGTTCTTGATTGGTGAGTTGACTGATATTACATGGCTGACAATTGTGTGGAACAATGGTGCCTTTCTTGGACAGCAGTTTTCAATCTGGTACTGATACGCAGTTACCTCTGCTTACTTCACTAAGGGTATCTCACCTACTTAAGAGGACTTCAGACACCTTCTCTTTTAGGAACAGAGTATGGTGTGTTGAGATTTTACTCTGACAATACTGCACTAATGTACTATGTAACCAACTGCCTTTTCTCCTATCATTTTCTCTCTAAACCAATGAAGTGGTATATTATTTTCACAGACATAGCTTCAATAGAGACATGGATCATTTCTCCAGTAGCTGTCAATTATCAGATATTGTCCTTACCCTTGCCATTTATGGTAGCATTTTTTCTTTGTTTTATGCTATTTTGAAACCTTTGACATTTCATCATACTGCACATTCCATTTTCTCTAACAACCCTGATATGCATGTGCACACATGTGTGCTTATATGGTATGATATTTGTAAGGGTGTGCTTTAACATGATGAACATAAAGTATTCTAATAGATTTTGTGCAAAAATTAATTTATCCTTATCTAAAAATATTGTAACATAAAGACAAAAAGATCACTCAGCACAATGAAAGTCCAAATTGAGAGTCTGTATTAAGTTGACTTTGTTGTTATATGGAGAGAAACTCTTCTCACAGTGCAGCCTGGACAACATTATACAGGGATCTTTTTGAGGAAAAAAATAGCAGAACATGCATATACTCGTTGGCAATTGGCAGAGGTGGGCAGAGAATAAAGCAACCAAGTAGTTTAAAAGAAGCTAAAAAAAGGGATTGATATGGGACATTTCAGTCCTCTGTTTGTAGAGAAGGGTTGGGTACTTTTTCTAGGGAATTTTCCTGGAGAGATTAGAAAAGGGCAAATTCATTTAGGTTAAACAAAATGTGGCCCCACTGGAGTTAAGGTGAAGAACTCTTTGCCAAGTCACAATACCATAGCTACAGTCTGAGCAGTAGTATAAATTTCTCATTACACATATTTTAATTTTAGATGACATATACAAACAACATTGGCATATTTATTTTTCAGCTTTATTGAAGTTGTTTTCTTTTACATTACTAGAAAATAACAATATATCCTTAAAGTCTTATATCATATTTGTTTATATGGGCTTCCAATTTTCATTGTTTCTCATGGAACAATATCATATCTCTCTGAATAATTTATTTTCTATGAAACTTGATAGCTGTCCATTCATCATTATGTACATTCTGATGTATTGTGCATGTTCATAGTAACATACATAGAAAGTAACTACACCTGTAAAACATTATTGAATTAGGTCTTTTTAAGTGGTCATGGCTGACCTTGGATAAATGAGCTTAAAGATACTTTGTTTCAGTTCCTCAGTACTCCATGTAATAAAAACTTCTTCCTCTACTTTAGACAATAAATATTTATCAGTATTTATTTGACCAGAAGAATAACCGGTACATATTCCAAAGGAAACTTATCCAAATCACAGAATGGGATTCTGGAACCTCGCAATCAGAATTATTTTTTTATCACAAACTACAACTGGAATTCTTGGAAATTTCTCTCTAATTTTCTACTATCTGCTCCTTTACTACAAAAAATACACATTAAAGCACACAGATTGGATTCTTGTGCACCTAATGGCAGCCAATGCCTTGATCATTCTCTCTGCAGGAGTGCCCCAAACAATAGCACTTTGGGGATTCAAATATTATTTGAATGATGTTGGATGCAAGCTCCTATCGTACTTTCAAGGGTCTTCTAGGAGTGTTTCCAATGGCACCACCTGCCTCTTGAATGTTTTTCAGGCCTTGACCATTAGTCCCAGGAATTCCTGTTGGAAGGATTATAAAATCAAAGTTGAAAAGAGGATTGGCTGCCACATTTCTCTCCTCTGGATACTGTACATGTTGGTAAATTCCATTCATTTTGCATACACGCTTGTCAACAAGAAAAGCAACAATGTGACAAGAAAATGGGATTTTGGATACTGCTGCACAGTAGGTTTGAATGAAATTGGTGGTTCACTCTACACAGCATTGGTCATGTGCCCTGAAGTCTTCTTTTCTGTGTTTATGGTCTGGTCTAGTGGATCCATGGTTCTCATTCTGTGTAAACACAAACAGAGGGTTCAACATATTCATGTTTCTTGCAGAACCTCCCCTGAGTCCAGAGCCACCCGGAACATTCTGATCTTAGTGTCTACCTTTCTGACTTTTTATACTCTCTCCTCCATCTTAAGAGGCTACACTGCTCTTTTGTATAATCAAAATTGGTGGCTCAAGAACATTAATGACTTCATTTCTCTCTGTTTCCCATCATTTGTACCCATTACCCTTATATATCATTACTCTATTTTATAAAAGCTTTGTTTGGACTGGATAAAGAATAAAAATTATCCAATCTCATTTTATCATTTAAATTGATGTGTTTTTATTGGTATCCAGTTATTTACTTATGTGCCACACTCAAAAGGTCAATCAATACAGAATGTAAAGTAGATTGCACCTTCTCTTCTTAAGATTTGGTAGATGAATATGTGTATTTTGTCTGCTGGTTGAATCAGCAGCCTACATGATCCAATCTTAGTGTATGAGTCCCATTGTACTCTTCAACTTGAAGCTGTGAAAGCTTGGACCTCTTGATGTGCAACAAAGTCAACAAAAAGCTGTCAATAAAAATGTTCTTCATGTAGCTTTTGTTTTGTCATGAGATCTTGGCTGCTTAGTAAATTTCACATACAGCTCAGAGTAGCATGTTCTAACTACATGAATACTGAGACAGTGCTTGGCCATGAATTTGTGGAAGGGCCTCAAGTTCCAAACACTACAATTATAACCTGCCCCAATAAAAATATAATCAATATATTTTACCTCCTATGAAAATCTGTTCAAATTAATGGATGGCTTTGATGTAATTTTGAATTATGTTTGCTATTATTTTATTGAGAATTTTAGCATCATCACGGATATTGACTTGTACACTTCCTTTGCTGTTTTCTATCTTCATCTGGTTTGGTGTCAGCATAATACTGGTGTCAACAAATGAGTTTGAAAGAATTTAATACAGCCACTATAGAAATCAGTTTTGTGATTTCTCAGTAAAATTGAAAATAGAACTACTATTTGACCCAGGCATTCCAATCATAGGCATATACTCTGAGAACTCCATATCATACCCAAAGACTTTTTCATATCCACTTTTGTTGTTGTTCTATTTAGCATAACAAGGAAATGGGGACACTTAAATGTCTATAAACACATAAATTGATAATTAAATTTGTGTTTATATGCAAAATGGCATACCATTTGATGAAAGAGAAAGAAGGCATCATAAATTATGGAGGAAAATTGATATATTTATTAGGTTTAGCATTAAATCAGCTCATATATCTCAGAATGAAAATAAAAAGATCACATTCTTTCCATAATATTCAGATCCTATCCAATAATGTCTACAGGTATATAAGCAAATGGGTATAACTTCAGTGTAGCATTAAGGAAAGAAGGAGACCTAGAATGATTATAAGTGAGGACCTGGTGAAATGATCCATGAGTTATAAAAGAGTCTATAAAGTTAATTATTTTTTCTGTTTTCTACTCACTTTCTTCATTATTTCTTGTGCATGTGCTATAATATATATGCTAGTGACAATGTGAGGCCTTAGGCAATGCTGCATGTCCTCAGCATGGCTAAACTGTCTCTTTCCCAACTGAGTGAAATGTACAGAATTTAGACCTGGGTAAGTGTGGCTATAATAGGCCATTTCAACTTTTTCTTTTGAATGTTTTATTTGTGAGTTCATTACAATAAACTGATGTTCACTGAAAATGAACCAGCATCACAATCATTCCAAAGATGATGGAATCGTTCCACATAAAGCCACCAGTAAATGTAATGTATTACACAGATGGACTCAATGATAGAAATCACATGATTATCAATTTAGATGCCAGAAAATCTTTTTATGTGGGATTCCCCTCTGTATGCTGTGAATAGGTTTTATTACCATCGGCTAGTAAAGAAGTGGCTTTGAACTATGGCAAGGTAGAATATAACAAAAGCAGGAAATCCAAGTGGAAAGAGATGAGGAAAGAAGGCACAGTCAGGAAGACATCATGTAGACACTGAAAAAGACAGACACTGGGACCTTCCCAGTAGTCCCTAGTTTCATAGTGATCCATAGATTACAAGAAACAGGTTAATTTAAGATGTAAGAAGTAGCTAGGAATATGCCTAAGCCATTGGCCAGTATTATAATTAATACTGTTTCTGTGTGATTATTTCGGTATGGGTGGGCAGGACACAAACTTGCAGTCTCCACTTACATAATGACACCAAATGCTCAGCAATGTACATCCACATAAAGCCTATGAAAGTTTAAAAATAAAGCATATGTAGACCCACAAAAGCAGGAGTCAGTTGGAGCTTCTTGGTAGCTGCATATTTTCAAATAGCTTCTCTTTCCTGGCAGCAAGCAGAGGTGTGACTTCTTTTAAAAGAAGGCTTCCTGACTCAGCACTAGCAGCAAAAATTGTGCAGTTTCTTTAAGAGATATATTCCTGCTTCATGCTTGTGGTACAAATGGCTCTGACTCATTGGGAATTCCTGTTATGGAACACTTAAATGGGGTTTGTGAACAGCATGTGGCAAGTTGCTTAAGGGTGGCAACATAGAACCTCTGCACCCCTGGAGCTGGGGCAGTGAACATGGTTCACAGAGCTAGCAATAATGTACTGCAGCCATATTGAAAGGCTGGGAGAGTTGGAGCCAGGACCCAGGGCTACAGCAATCACATCACTTACAATTTTTTAAAAAATTCTCCTGGTCAGAAAAGGATTTCAGATATATAATAGGACAGATTCAGACATAAAAGACCTCTAAATGATACATAGAATATATAAAAACTGTAAGTAGGCTTGGGAGAAAGAGGAAAAAGAATACAGACAGTTATAACAAACAAGACAGACAGATATAGATTAAAGATAATAAATCAATATTAAAAAGTAATAGAGTAAAATAATAAGCCATGTAAAACTAGAAAATACACAGAGAGACTTGATTATATACACTATTGTGATTTTTTTTGACTGCAGAAAGATATTTGATTCTGGGGGATGCTAAGTTAAACCAACACACACACACACACACGCACACGCACACACACATACATACATACATACATATAAAAGTATCTTGACTTCAAAATTTGAATCTAAAGATATGGTACTTTGGAAAAGAGGTTCTGCTTTTGTTTCCACAGAAAATGAGAACTTGTGGATACCTTCCAGGCTCATGTGGTTTGATGAAACAAGACCCCCTGAAAAGTCTCCATGAATCCTAAAAATACTTCACCCAATAAACAGCAGGAAGCAGTTTGGAGAAAACTATGATCAAATTCCCAAAATTATTGTTTATAAATATTTGTTTTTATTTAAAGGGGAATATGATATAGAAATGAGTACTTTGTATTAGTATGGACTTTGGTTTGCTGATAAAATTTAAGGTTAATTTAATATATAGCTACTCTTGTTTAAGTTATTATGTTTATGTGGCTCATTTAAAAATGTAATGTATAATTGAGAAATACAAATTAATAATCATCTATAATAAACCTTTAGTCATGTTAGTTAGGTTTTCTAGATATACAGTGATGTATAATCTAGTTATATTTTATATATATTATATATTCAGTTAGATAAACTTGAACACTTCAAAGACCTACAGAATATGGCATTTAAAAAGTGTTAAGAAGTTCAACTTGTCTCAACAGTGAGACATGTCTGCTTCTGGCAGCACCAATTACATCAGAGTGGTTGATGGGCATTGAAGAAATTTGTTATAGAATTCGCCTTCAATGTGACAAGACAAGTTTGTGCAAGAAACTGCTCTTCTCTGGACTTCTTGACAGTATACTATCTGAACTAGACATGCAGGAATCACAGAAAAGTGACTGCTAATCTTTCCAAGAGATGGGATGGTTCTTCAGGGTTCCTGTTTTGCAGAAGAAACTGCTAGTCATTCTGTAGGACACAGAAGAAAGCAACTGATGAAATTTGCCCTTATAAGGCAGAAAAAAATCTTCAAATTTCCTGCTTCGCTGAAAAGTCTGCCAGATATTATGGGTCTATAGGCTGAAGATGTATGTCTCAACATTGCAAAAGAAATTTGTATGACTGTCCATACAGTGAGATGTCTCTGTCAACTCTAGAATTTTGGAAGGTGCTTACAATGCACTTTCTGTTAACTTAGATAATATAATATCTTTTGTGTGTCTTTGATAGAGTTGAAAGCAGATAGTTATAATTTTCCTTAGTTATGGCAAAAGGTCAGTTAGATATGATGCTTCAGACTCACAAAAATAAAATAGATGATAGACTATTTTCTTTAATTTTGACATATACAAATACACTAAATATTGCAACTTTAATTCTTGCTAGATAACTGCCTTTTATATGTAATTTTACTGTTAAAATTAAAACCTTACTTTTTATTTAGACATAAAATGGGAGATGATGTGAGATTCACCTCTGTATGTTGTGAATATGTTTTATTACCACTGATTAATAAAGAAGCTGCTTTGACTTATGGAAGGGTAGAATATAGCAAGGCAGGAAATGTATGTGGAAATAGAGGAGGAAAGAAGGCAGAGTCAGGGAGTCACCATGTAGATGCTGAAAAAGACAAATGCTAGAACCTGACCAGTAGGCCACAACCTTATGGCGATATATAGACTACTAGAAATGGGTTCACTGAAAATGTAGGAGCTAGGTAGTAACATGCCTGAGCCATTGACCAAGCAGTGTTGCAATTAATATAGTTTCTATGTGATTATTTGAGTCTGGGCAGCCAGCAACAAAAGAACAGGCTTCAGTTTGAATTTTTGTTTTTCCTTTTTAGAATATATTATTGGAAAATAGATTATACTGTCATCCAATATATCCTGATTACAATTTCCTTTTCCTCAACACTTCTCAGCTCCTTCTTACCTCCTTTTCCATGTAGATTCACTCCAAATTCTGTCATTAGGGAAGAACAGGCTTGTAAGACACAACAGCAAAACATAACAAAATCAAATATAATCAGATAAAACCATCACATTAAAGTTGGACAAGACAAACCAACAAAGAGAATAGCCCAAGAGAGGGCCCAATTATCTGATGCCCACTCATTCACATTTAATAAATTCCATAAAAATATTTAACTGAAAGTTGTAACATTTGTTTCAGTCTCTATGAATTCATATGAGATTTGCTTATTTGATTTAGAGGGCCTTGTTCTGCTGTCATGTATCCTTTCAGGCTTTTATTCCCTTGCTCTTTCTGTTTCCATGGAATTCCCTGAGCTCTGCACAGAAGAATCAAATGAGGCAAACCATTTGCCAGCCTGGATGTCAGAAGTGCTTTAAAAATATCCTCCATTTTAAATACATGGAGTGTCTAGGGATGAAGAGATCATATCCAAACATAAGAAAGGCTTCATAATATGATCCTACAGTCAGATTTTAGGACCCTAGAATTGTACATGTCAGAGGCACACACCATAACTGACCACCTCCAGTTATGTTTAACCTCAAAAGTGCCCACTAGTTTTCTATGTAGTGCCACAAAACACAGGTATGTGGAAGGCATTTTCTATTTGAACCATATTTATGAAAGGAGCAAGTTAAGGGAAAGGTAAAAACATGACAAGGGAAGAAAAATAAGCACAATAAAATGAAGGAATTTTGGGAGGACAGGACAACAGTGGACATGAGTTGATGAAAATTTTCCCAACGAAAATGACAGACTCTTTGTGTCAAGAATATGCATTAGTTTCATGGACAAGTTTTAAATGCCTAAAGACTGAGCAGTAAAGCATTTCAAGTAGAATACAGAGAACACAGGGGAATCATCTAAGATATTTGATTTGCAATGAGGCATAGAACAAGAGGATGGAAGACACACATGATTAACAATGGTTTGAAACCTTGGAAAGTCACTGGTAAGGAGCTTAAAGTAATAAAAACATCACTACACTTGAAGAGTTTTCAGGGTGAAAACAGGATGCAATAGACACTAGTGAGGTCTAATGATATGTAACGATTTCTAAGTCTCAGTGCTAGATAGGTAGTGGATGTAATCAGTGCTTTCACAATGACCCCAGGAAACCTCTGATCAATTTCCTGATCATAGATATTGGTTAGGAAATATACTCAGAAAATATATGACACAAATACCATTTGTTCTGTATTCAGGAACCATACACACCAGTATTAGACACAGTAATGACTGTGAATATAACCAGGATTCTTCCAGATGTTGAGATAATTTTGGATTAGCACTATGTGATGTGATCTGAGCCTCTCCTTGGAAGGGACCATACATGATGAGACTCATTAATTTGTTTAATTATTACCCTATAATAAAGAGGATCTAACAACAGAGAAGTGCTGGGCTATGGTGAAATCTCCATATGAGGAGAACTGACTCACAGTCCAGATTGACAGAAGCTGTAAACCTGTCACTGTGATCTGTCCATTTTACTAAAAGTTACTTACAGATTCAATTCAGCCCCAATGAAAACTCCCATCTTATTCTTCATGGAAATAGAAATCACACAAACCTGAAATTCAAGTGGAACTATCACAGATCTATATAGAAACACATCCAGAGAAGAAAATACAATGATAGAGGAATAACCATACCAGATCTTAAGGCATATTACAGAAACAATAAAAAAGATATGTTGTTGGCATAAATACATACATGTAAAACAATGAGACAAAATTGAAGGCTCAAGCATGTAATTAAGCCATTTAATATTAAACATTATTTAAAATCAAATGATGGATAAAAGAAAAAATCTTCAACAAATGGTGCTGGGAAAACTGAATTTCCACATGCAAAGAATGAAATAAAAAGTGCACCTATTGCTTTGTACAAAAGCTGCGTCCAAATGAATTAAAGACTTAAATGTGAAACCTAAAACACTAAAAACTGCTAGGAGAAAATATAGGCTGGAGACTACATATCATAAATGTAGGACAGAACTTTCTGAATATACTTCAATTAGCAAGAATTAAAGAAAATAATATTTTTTCATTTATTGACTAAAATTGTTTATCAATAATTTTATAAGTACACATATATACATAGATAAATACATGCACACAGAAGCCCTCACACATATACATATATGACATATCAGTATATATATATACTGATATATATATACATACATACATATATATGTATGTATGTTTATTCTGTTTACTGTCTGCCCTGTTGCTGGTCTGATACCTTCATAAACCAAAAAGTTATTAAACAACCAATCATTCTACAATTCAACCATCTAGAGAGATGCACCTCACCAAGGTTTATTCAATATTCAATTAAAATCACTGAGATATTAATGCCACCAAGACTTCTGAGGTATCCATCCTCAGAGAATGACTAGTTAATGGTTCCTCATTCTGTCCAGCTTGACAAAAACATTTTTAGATTGGCATATTGTATAAAATAATCAAATAAATAACAATTATAAAATATATATGTTATAATATAATATATAATATATTTATATTTTACAATTGTATGTAATATATTTAATATAACAAAATATACAATATAATATATACAGTACATATAATATATATTAAAGTGAGTCTTAAGCCTAGATGATCAAGACTAACCATCAAAACTTGGTAAGATTTTAATCACAGAAATGATGTTGCAAAAAAAGAAATGATGTTGCATACATACTCACTTAGACATATGTACAATTATGAAGAGCCATAGTCATAGAGGCTTGCCCTTGGTGCCTAACATGTATAGAAGGGACATAGTTTATTCTCTACAACCATGGGTATGCTTGCCAAAGCCAATAGATGTTTTGCGCAGAAACTTGGAGGAGCTTCAGCTTCAGATCCTGAGATCACAACTCTTAGCACCCTAAGGGGTAATGGTAGTAAGCCCCAAGGTCTCTGTGTGCTTGATCTCTGATGTCATTCAGATATCCTGTGTTCCCTCTGTGCACATTTCTTGAATTAGTCTCCCATTGACTTTGTATCCCTGGATTTAAGAATTCCCCCTCTGATTATCATTGTCTTCATTACTCATTTCAAGAAAACCATAAAAAAGAGTGTTGTCCTTCTTAATAAACTTATTTGGCATGGGACATATCTTTTGTAAAACAGTCTAACACCAAACTTTATCTACCTAGTCCTCCTGTCTCCTTCTAAGCACCTTGTCCTCTCTTTCAAGACTCTAACACTAAGGAATGACTTTCTGGTCCAGTCTAAATGGGTCCACACAGAAAAATTCACACATACACAGAAACAAATGTACACAAGAAATAAATAACACATCTCCACATCTTTTTAATTATTATGTGCAATCAATATTTGGATTTTATTCTGATTTTTTAATTTTGGAAAGTTCATACATGTATACAATGAAATATAATCATACATATACTCCACATTTGTTACTTCAAATCTTCTTTGTATCACCTTTAATATTGCCCCTTCCTAATTTCCTATAATTCTTTATGATAACCTATTTAGTGCAGTAAGTCTATTTAGTGCTTCTTAAACAAGCAGGAGTGTACCATCTTTGACTGAATGTGCAAAAACTACCAGTGACTATCAAATCCAAATAGCATAATTCCCATTTCCCAATCAGCTTTCAATGGCCAATAGCTCATTAAAGGCTTTGGACCTGAAGAGCTTCTGTCCCATATATGGTCTTGAAAATTTTAGAAATATCTATTTTTACTTTATAGGTGTATTTAGGTGGTACAGTAGGTATGTGTGCTGTGTTCATGCAATTCATTTGGAACACATGCCCAGCATATATATTAGTTAATTTTTATGCCTGTGGGAAAAATATCTGTAGGAACAATGTGATACATTTATTTTGGTTACAGATATACTAGATAATTTTCTATATACTTCAAAGAACAACTTATAATTTATTTTGATTCATGCTTTCCCTGTGTTTGGTACAAATTTCCTTGATCCACCATGCTTGTTTTGAATATCAGTACAATATGAGTGTGGGGTGGAGGAGTTCCCTCAGCTCTTTATAGATATGAGATTGTGAGAGGAAGCATGGGACACCAGGTACAACCTTCAAAGTCGCACCAACATTGTCCTGCTCAAGCTTTGAGGCAGATGCATCTCGTACATATTTTAATACTTTCCTCTATCAACTGAAGACCAAGCACTCAAGATATGTACCTGTGGGAGATATTTAATTTTCTAACATCATTAGGATGTGACATGATGGTTGTTTTATTTGCATTTATTCATTAAGTGTCTAACTATTACCCGTTACAATGTATCATGGTAATTGTAATGGCTATTTTCGCCTTTCAAGTGTTCTGAATTTTAGGAAATGTTCAACATCCTGAGCTATCAGGGAAATGCAAATCAAAATAACTCTGAGATACCATTTTACACCTGTCAGAATGGCTAAGACTAAAAACACTAATGATAGTTTATGCTAGATGCAGAGTAAGGGGAACACTAATCCATTGCTGGTGGGAATGCAAACTTGTACAACCACTTTGAAAATCAGTATGGTGGTTCCTCAGAAAATTGGGAATCAACCTACCTCAAGATCCAGCAATACCACTCTTGGGCATATACCCAAAAGATGCTCAATCATACTATAAAAGCATTTGTTCAACTATGTTCATAGCAGCATTGTTTGTAATA
>LOJH01040846.1:1895-14525 GCA_001685095.1 Ellobius talpinus
GTCAACCTGTAGAAGAATGCAAAGAGATTTATAGCTATCCCCATGCACAAAACTCAAGTTCACATGGATTAAAGAAAATGGTTCTTAAGTCACTCTCCTGTGATATTATAGGGAACCATTTCAGAAGAACTTCAGCAGTGATGTAGGCTCAACAAACATGGAGGATGGGAGGGCAGAAGGAAGAGTAAAGGAGAAGAGGTATGAGTTAAAGAAAGAAAAACATAATAATAATCGTTAGCATATCCAAGTCTCTAATTGACCAGCTCTAAATGACTGCAAGTCCTGTGCAGTAGACGATTTATAAATAAATCATAGATTATTCCCTTATGGAGGTGACAAGGATTTTATATATTCATTTTTTCAAATGAAATTGTTCTGAATATTAATCAGGAAAAATTAAATGAACACTGAGTTAAGTTCTAAGAGAAAGTAAAGATGAAAATCTCTGGGTTATGTTTAACTGAAAAATCATAAAATAAAATTTCTACTAACATCAACAACAAAAACAATAGGATGAACTAATTGTGACCAATAGTATTCCAGAGAAAGGATCCTTTTTATTGCCTTCCTGAAGCTGTCCCCTGGAAACACTGTCCCTTCATGTTCTAGTCAATAGCAGCTTGGCACGTAGGAATTTGCAGTTTCCTTTTAATGAAGATTGATCATTAAATCCATGAAACATTTGTAGCCTAGGGTCATGTGTTTAAAAAGGAAAGGCAGGATATCAAACCATTGAAGTGCTGTGCCTGCCTCAGGAGTAAGTAATGGTTGATGGCAAGAGGAATCAGAAAAAGAAAATAATAAAGTTTACTCCCATCTGGGAAGTACAACAAGGCAAACAATTATATTCTGCTGTGTGATCAATATATGCTGCCACCAATTAACTACATAAAAACCAGCCCTCAAAGGGCTCACACTTTAAAGCTATGATCCATGTCTTCCCGGGCTATAGCATGCTAGCACAAGATGTGAAGAGTATGCCCATACTTATTTCAGGCATAGCCTATTCTTATACAAAAGTCTGGCAAAATTTCTCTATCTTTTGGCAAAATGCAGTTTTAGTAACTCACTTTAAATAGGAAATTTTAGCTTTAAAAAACTTTTGCCTCCTATGTGGTACCCTTTGCAAAGAGGGGAAGCAAATTGTAAAATAAATTGAACATAGAATGTCTTTTTTTAATTTTCAAGAACACTCAAATAAAGCTGTTTAAGGGCATTGCTTGTGTATGCACAGCTTGAGGGGTGGGTTACTGGATTAAGAGGTGAGGCACCTTTGAAGAACCATGATGCACATGAAACTTGTGCACATGACCCATGAGTGTTCCTGCTGGATTTGCAGTGAATTAACCTGGCCCCTCTCTATGAGAAAGGTGACCGCTCTGAGTTTGAAGGCTAGGAGTCAGCTTTTCAGTTCCACAGCTCCTGATAAGCACAAACTAAATTAAGTTCTGGCACCACGAGATTCTGCAATCTTCAGAGCAAATTGAGAGGATTGTATTGGATTTCACACGTATCTACAGCTCTAATGAAACTGAAGATTAGGCTTCTTTAATCCACCATTGCATGTCTTGTGTTGCCAGATCCTTAGAAGAGGTTTAGAGAGACAGCTGGGCAATGAGAATGAGAAGCCTGAGATTTTTAAATCCAGGGTCATACTATTAGTCCACAAATTTCCATTATCACACACAGTATTGCTCAATCCCTGTTTTTTTTTTCCTTTTAAATCACTTATCATCTTCTGATGAGCAATTGGATGTGTGTCCTTGACTGGGCTAAAGAATGTACAAAAAACTGATGAAACCTTATCATTAGGAGTGTCTGTGAAGATGCTACTGGAAGAGATTAGTATTTCTTTTTATTTTATTTAAAAAAATACGCTAAAATAGAAGAGCCAATATCATCAGTAATGATAAGCATTCTTTAGTTGCTCCAGGCACAAACAGAACAAAAAATTCAGGCCACAAATTTCTAATTTACTTTCTCCAGCTGAGAACCATATTTCCTCAGTGTTTGGACATTGTAACTACTGTCTGTTTGAATTTTGCTGTTGTTTCAATACTGGCCATTGACCTTTCACACAGTGGGAAGAATTCTTTCCCTGAGTATATGCACTCTCTTTAGTGTTAAAAATCTGTGACAGAGATTCCCTAAGCAGACAGGTATACTGGAACTCATTCTGCAGAACAGGAGGCAATTGAACTCTGTAAGCCTCATATGCCCAAAACTTTTGCTCTACTTGCCTCAACTCCATGATAAGCTAGGATATAGGCTTTACTTCTAAAACCAGCTAGGCAGAAAACCTAGGTTTCTAAGATCTCATTTTCTGAGGCTTTTATCTGGGGATCCTGGGTCTCAAGACTTCAAGCTGGAAGTAAAATGTACACAATCAGTTCAGTTCACCTGTTTCTCAGGCTTCATGCTCAGTTTGAACTGAATCACTGATTCCCTGGTTCTTATTTGCACATGGCAAACATGGCTAGATAGACACACAGACAGATAGATGATAGACAGGCAAACATGTATATACAGATGTCAGCATAAGAGACTGGTTATGTTGAGATTTGTCTCACACCATTTTTTGTTTTATAGAGCAAGCACTTGTTATAAGTGGATAGCTAGATGATAAATCAAGAAACAGTTGCTAATTTTGTAAGGCAAAAGGAACACTTTTAATCTGTTTCTGTAAATTGAGGTTGACACAGACATCCATACTTCCCTGAAATGCCATACCTTATGGTTAATGTAAAGGAAATAATTGCAAAATATCTACCCCGTCATAACAACAAACATGCATGCAGGTCACGTTTAAGTGACAGGAAAGAAAAATAGTGAATATTGCTGTGTCTCCATAATTCCTATAGGATCATTTCTGTTACTGTATTGCTGAACCTCATTTTTAGAATGCCTTACTCTTTCTCACATTTCAAGAACAAACATGCCTTTCTGTTGCCACCAAATATGCCTCAGGCAACTGTGTAACCATGGACTTAAATGTTAATCAGTCTAGATCATTTTATTTTACTGAGTTACTTGCATTCATTGTGTAGCTTTAACTTGTTGAATTTTGTATCCCATTTTATTCATTTCCACATAAGTAAAATAATTCAGATTCAGTTTATTCCTCAAAGTTTCATAAAAATTATCTGTTGATAAAAGAAACACCTCTCACCTCAAAGGGTTAAAAGACATGGATTATGCTGGAGTTAAATATCTGTGACTGCTCTGGGGTAATGTTCTTGTACACTGTAAAGATTTGTTGCTTGTATTTGTTTAATAAAGCACTGATAGGCCAGTAGCCAGGCAGAAAGTATAGGCAGGGCAATCATACTAAGAGAATTCTGGAAAGAGTAAGACAGGAGCACAGTCAATAGCCAGATACAGAGGAAGTAAGATGAGAATGCCTCATTGATAAAAGGTACAAAGCCACATAGCTCAACATAGACTAGAATTATGGGTTAATTTTAGTTGTAAGAGCTAGCTAATAATAGGCCTGAGTAAATATGCCAAACAGTTTATAATTAATATAAGCCTTTATGTGTTTCTTTGGGGCTGAATGGCTGCTAGACCTGGTAGGACAGAAGCTAAAAATATCTCAGGTGCATAGATTTAGCTTTCTCCATATAATATGATTCAATTAGCTTGAAATCTTAAAATAACACAATTAAAAAATCTATAAGTCAAGACACTTTTCAAATACTTTGGTGAGTAGAGCAGATTGATGAGTAAAAACAAAGGGAAGTGGTGAGAACTCTATCAGACTTAGACACTGACAATATTCTTTTCTTTAAAAAAAAACACTGACAATATTCTTAGCCCTCTGGTTGGTAGAATGGCAGGGTTTTGTTAATACATTACAAAGGGTTTTATTGTTAAGATATCAGATCCAGTTTATCTGATAGTTACAGAATATTAATTCCCACACAAAATGAGGCAAGGAATACCTAACTAGACCCTAGATTTATTTGTCATTATTGTCTGGACTTACAACATTCTATCTAACCTCTCTACTCCACTGCACTTCTAATAAGTCAATCACTCTTTGCAGACACAACTTCCTTCCAGTGATTCTCATTTACATCTCTCAGAAAGAGCTCACCAGGATCTTGTGTGGGAATCTCTGCAAATACTGTAGTTGTCAGAGTGTTGATTGTGTGAGACCAAAAGGAAGTCCAGTTCAACAAAACTTATTGGCATTGGTTCAGTCTTTAAGAGTGTTAAACTAGGCAGTTTACTTTAGTCATATTTAAGCACATCATGATTTGGAAAAAGAAAGTTTCATGATGCTAATTGACTCAGACCCATGTGTTCAATAAAGTTTAAGGAATTGCTACATTGAAACTCTTTGTAAAGTACATATGACCTTTTCCACTAAGGTGGAATCAATAGATTGATTACACGTGGCATCTTAAATATCTGAGGGAGCATTCAATATTGTCTTTGTCATAGAGGTAGCAAAAAGGTCACCAGGCTATTAACCATATTGGCTCCCATTTGTAAAGTCCATAAAATATGTCCAATAATGATGGGTTCTATAGTTTGCTAATATTTAGTACTTAAAGCATTAATTCTATCTGTTGAGTGTAATTATCATTAAAGGTTGAAACCATGTGGAGTTCCTTTTGACAATATCTAGTATTTTCACAGACTCAACATATGGACTTTTCAGGGGGTCATATACTGGATTATTAAAATCAAATAGGAGGGAGCTTTCAAATCAGGTTATAATGTCAAGATTATTCTCTGAAATTTCTAAGAACTTACACTGTAATTTAAGTTATAAAATCTCTCCCTACCTCCCTCTTTCCTTGCATCTTGTTTATGTAAATTATGGTCACCTTCAGAGGCAGATGTAACTCATCCAAATTTTAGTTCTAACTATAATACTGATGATATCACATACCTATCAAGGGGAGTGGAATGTTCTACAAATTATCTGATTGTGATCCCAGTAGAGATCAGAGCATATGTTTTCAAAACAGATCATGAACAAGGAAAGACAAGAGTCCCAAAGTCTCACCCCAGCTTTTGTGATAGAGCACATAAAACAGCCTTGCATGTACACCATCCCTGGGAACCCAGTCCTGCTGCAGAGTACCCGAATCATCTCTATCCTAAGGTCCCATCCATGGATCTGTGATATGTATCACTCCAGAACTCATCCTCTAGTTCTTGAATATAATTCTTCAAGTTCATAAGACACAGACACTGGCTTATGGTGGCTTTGGTAGTTGCTGAGTGTGTGGAGACCCTAGCTCTCTGATCTAAGTTTGCCAAGACTTAAGAAAGGATCTACCAAACTTAGACACTTCAATTTTTTTAGCATTGGCATAATTTACCACATTGTAAAAGGTCATTTTATTGACTTATTTTAGAAATGCCAAAGATTTTTATATGTTGATTTTGAATTTTTTTAAATTTACTGAATTTGTTTAGCACTTCTAATTAAACTTTATTGGTATCTTTTGGTATTTTATGTAAAAGATTTTGTTGTCTCCAAATAGGGACAATTTAAATTCTTTCAAATTTTGATAGAATTTTATTTAATTCAATTAGTTTTACATAATTTGAAAAAGGAACATTGAGAGTAGACAAACTTATCTAATTTTTAAATTTTGAGTAATAAAAAATTTAAACTTTTCACTGTTTAGGGTGATTTAAAAATTTTAAAGGCGTATTTCAGCCTGTGGCTCTTGAATAATTTTCATTTGATATGTGGTTAAATTTTGGATTGTGAATTTCATTTGGACTTAATTTCAGTTTGCGTCTCTGGCCAG
Source organism: Ellobius talpinus (assembly GCA_001685095.1). NCBI lineage: Eukaryota > Metazoa > Chordata > Mammalia > Rodentia > Cricetidae > Ellobius > Ellobius talpinus. The sequence continues at coordinate 7,670 of LOJH01040846.1, forward strand.
CTCTCTAGTAAAAACTGCCCACCTCACACTCACTACCCATGGCTGTAGAATAATACGACATTTAGCTACTACTTAATATAAGCACTTCATTTAAATGTCAGAAAATACATTTTCGGAATGTTAAGTGCGAAGACAGTAGGACAGCTGAGGTGGAACAACTGGTTCCTGACAACCCACAACCCCCCAAAACCGCATAAATGATCAACCAAAGCTGAAGTGCCACGGCAGGGTAGATACATCAGCTGATTTCATTTCTTGAAACCATACATAGCCTGGACATAGCTATTATTAAAATTAGACACCAATTAAAAGCAGACAAGTTTTCCCAGTTCTACCTGAAAATACCAATAGCTATATATAGACACACATTACTCAGAAAAAAAAAAGGTAACTGACTTTTACATGGCAATTTCCCTTGTTCAACTAAGAATGACAAACTCACACATAGTATTTGGGGGTCTGTAACAGTACACTCTCTTCACCAAACCCCACCCCTCTCTGTGTTATTCCCTCTGTCCACTCCTTCTGCCTTCCACACAGAGCATTATTGAGGCACTCTCCTCTCTTCAGAATGCAGGAAATTCACTTAACAGTCTGAAAGAAACTCACAGGTGAACATGTTCGGGCCTGTTTCCATGAAAAACACTAATAAAGTCATTTTCTTCTAATATTCACTTTCTACTAATTTGATTTTCACCATGTATCATAAAGATTCCCAATTATATGTTTCCATGTTTTATTAAAATATTAAAGTATGGCACTAATTATAATTATAATATCTAGAAAGAAAATGTGTCAATTCAAAGTGAATAATGGCATTATAATTTCCTGGTATGGATTAATACCCATATTGTTAGGGGAAATCTCTGGCTTCCTTTCTTCCTGTTTTTATACTATTACATAATATCCATTTTTTTCATTTTTAAGCAATTATAAGTACCCCATAAACCATTTTTCATAATATTACTCCCCTTAGAATTTTCTTGGTACTCTTACAGTGTGCATCTTTCTTCAGTCAGCGCCATTCCAATCTGCATGTTGCTAGGCAATATTCACCTTGAGTATCCCTAAAAAAATCATTCACAATCAGTGCTTAGTCAGTATTTATTAACCAATTAACGACAAGAAGGGTAAGAAACTAATGTTAGACAGATATATACCAAGAAGCAGAAGCTCTGTATCAGATAGAAATCAAATCTACTCAATTCTAAATCAATTTTTGGTGACAATCTTAAGGTCTCTTTTCTAGGATGTTCCATGTTATGCAGTAGCATGGTGACTAATACTCTACTACAAATGTGACACATGCCATTTCTTTTATTTTTGTGACATAGAAATTGTCTCACATCCAATAAATAAGAAATAGAAAAAAAACTCCCTGGAGATGGATTAAAATATATTCATTAGAATCATGTATCTATAAATCTATTTTTCTTCAGGAAATAACTGATTTAGGTGTAAAAGAACGAAGCTTTAACTATGTATTAGCAGGTCACCTTTTACTAGTATTTCGGTACATAAGCACTTGTATATTTCTCACGTTTTAAGCAAAATTTATTGATGATATGAGCTTTAGTATGAGAAAATGTCAGCTTCCTGATACAGTCTTAACTTCACAAGATAGGAATTTTTCATAAAATATAAATGATATTACAACAAATTTCCTAGTCATGTTTAGTTATTTTGCAGGGCAGCAAGGGGAAGGAGTAGAACTAATGCATTCAAAGAGCAATATAGCCAAAACAATCAGACATATTGGCCTAAAATTTAGAAGAGTATTTAACAAAAATCTTACATCCTCTAAATATTGAATAATAAAGAGAATCTTTCAGATGTCATCACCAGTTAAAAAAAATATTGAAAATTTGCATTTCACTCAAGACATAAATTAAACCCATTCAAACGCCTTTTGATGTAGACAACATCCTTTCTTTTCTTTCTTTTTGGACTTTGCCTCTCTGAGAGGAAATCAGACATACTATTGACATCATTTAAAAATCCATCAAGATGTGGCTTGTTTCCCTCTTCTACGTCTATTCTATGTATGTTCTCTTTCTTAGTATATCTGGAAACACTAAAGCATTTAATAAGACATGAATTTCTAAATCTAATTTATTTTTTATTTGATATAACATGAGAAGACTTTATTATGTCCCTTCCATTTTCATGCCATGAATAAAACAATAAGAAACAAAACATGAAAACCCAAATTTTTAGCAACATTGGGAATTAAAATGCGGCTATAGTTTCTTTTTCTCTAAATAGAAAAGACCACGAAGTTGAAAGTAGCAATTCAAATGAGCCCATCAAGGTTCCTAGCATTTGATAGAGAAAGAAAAATCGAAAACAAAAGCTCAAAAAGCTTTGCCCCAAGAATTCTAAATATTCTGGATCTTGCAGCCTGACAAATTATGAAGGGGTTCTCTCAACAGACACAGTTCTTAACTCCATTAACTGTAAGAAACTGATTGCAGTAGTTACTTTCCTTTGTGGTGACCAGGTACCTGAGACAATGCAACTGGAGGAAGGAAATGCTTATTGAAGCGCCTATTTGAGGGTGTCTCCATCATGGTCTCACTGTTTTAACAGTCAGCAAGCAGAGAGAAACGAATGATGGTGCTCAGCCTGCTTTATTTTTAATTCAGCTCGGGATCTCCACTCATGGGATGATGCTGCCCACTCTGTCTCCTAGAAGCTTCTAGATCATGTACAGTTGGAATTTAGTGACAGCCATCATACTGATCCTTAAGCAATAAATAATGGTGCTACATATACGATTACAAGTTTCTTTTTTAACATTTGATATTCATAATACTTCCAGATGGAATCTGTCAAATACCCTGGAAGTTAGAATAACAATGTGAGTCAGTTTCTAAATGCACGCTTCCTAAAAGGGCACAAATCTATAGCCTCTGAGTCATGTGATGAGAGAACAAAGGTAAATGTGAAATTAAAGGCTCCTGAATGCTGGGATATATTTTCTAGGGCACACATGTGCCCTACATTCCAAAGCAATGCCATTATACAAGGTCACTGATAAAAACAGTTGACAATTTTTTAACTCAGTCTTAACCTGCTGTTGTGGGATTCCTCTCTGTATGCTCTGATTATCATTGATTAATAAAGAACTACTTTGAACCTATAGCAGGGCAGAACAGAACTAGGTGGGGAAAACTAAACTGAATTCTGGGAGAAAGAAGGCAGAATCGGGGAGAAGTAATGTAGTCCGGCCAAAGACAGACACTGGAACGTTACCCGGTAAGCCACAACCTCATGGCAATGCACAGATTAATGGAGATGGCTTAATTTAATATATGAATTAGGTAGAAATACGCTTATGCTATTGGTTAAACAGTATTGCAAATAATATGGTTTCTGTGTGATTATTTCGGGGCTGAGCAGCCAGGAACAAACAAGAGGGCTCCTAGAACACTTAACTAATTAACAGTTATATCCCCCACATAAAGTTAGAAGTAAGAAAATACTTTATTCTTTATGGTTAAGTTTTTTTTTTATTTGTGCTCTCCCCTTCACACACATAAACATACATGCATGCAAGAACTTGTATGTAAGTTCCCAGAAAGCCCAGAAGAAGGAATCAGATCCAGATTACAGGCAGTTATGAACTGAACTACATGGGTGCTAGAACTAAACTAAGGTCCCTTCTACAATAGTAGCGAGGGCAATTGATCACCAAAACATCTCTCAAGTTCCATGTTTATATATTTTAGAATCATAGAAATAATATAGGTACATATACATGTCTGTGTGCACATGTGTGCTTGTGTGTATACACTAAGGGAAAACAGTCTCGCAGGAAACCAGAGGTGAAAATATGAAATCATTTTTTTAAAAGTAGACAAATTTGGCATATTAACCTTCCTTGAAATCCTTTCATATCATTTCTGGGCAATGCTGTAAAGTACTTCAAAACTTATTTGAGAATTTAATTATCCACAGAAATGAGAATACAATACAACCAAAGAAGAAATTTTTCTGTTGTAAAATATTGAAAACCATTTAAAATGTCCAGATAGAAGAACATTAAAGCTGTCATAATTGTAACACAAACAAAACAAACAACAGCAACAGAAACAAACCACTGGATATTGAAGTGAAACTTCTGTAAGCTGCAGCTACACTTGAAAGAGAGAACCAAGAACTAAAGGAGCCAGAGTCAGGAAGCGATTTGAAGATGCTACAAGGCTAAATCTGAAGACAGAAGGAGCCACCATTAAAGAAAGAAGACAGCCTGGAGAGGCAGGAAAATGAGAGATCATATTATCTCTCCCCACAGCATCCAAGATGACACTTGTTTTCACTCGCACAGATCTATTTCCAGAACTGTAAGGCAATATGGATGTGTGCTGTTTAAATCAGGGGGGTTGTGGCAAATTCTCATAACAGCAACAGGAAAGTAATACAGTTGGGAGCTTTTTAGCTATATGAAATCTCATGAACCAACCAAAACGTACTCTATCTGAAGAATAAGAACAGGGATCAGCAAGAGGCTTTAATAAGCCTGAGATTTGTTTAAATATGCAACATAGATAATGCATATTTGGATCCATGTCACACTGAAGAGATCGATCACAAAATTAGTAACAGTACTAATAAATCTACAAGTAATCTATTATGGTATAACAAAGAACCACAAACTTAACAACATACTAAACATCACTTCAAAGTTTCTGTGCTTCAGGAGTTTGAGCATATCTAAACTTGAGCCTCTGCTTTGGGGTTTTGCACAAGGCAGCATACAGATTGTCAATTGGAGCTGAGGACTCACCTGAAGATTATAGGTGTGAAGGGCTCATCTCAAAGCTCACTTGCATAAGGCTGAAGAATCTTGTTGCCTCACTGACACTGGAGCTGAACATCACAGTTCATCATAGACTGTGAGCCAGAAACTTTATCTTGCCATGTGGTCTTCCCAAAGATATGTTACTTTATCAATGCTGGTGAGAAGAATCTTTAAGTTGTCTATCAAGATGTTGACCATAGTCTTAGCTATCACCATGGAAACTGCTGTCACTACCTCATCACAGATGTGAAATCCCTCCTCTTTTCCACGTTTATATTGGTGGGGAAAGCCGGTCACTAGGCATGTACATATCTGAAGGAATTACACAAGAATACTTGTAAGTAGAAATTTTGTGCAACCATCAGTACCTTCAGCTAACAAAATGCAGAATGGTAATATGTAGGGGACTAAAAACGCCAACACATAGTAGATTCTTTTCTTTTTAGTTTTATGCATTCTTTTAGAAAAAAATTCTAACAGAAAAAAGATTTATGCTACTCTTCTAATAATCTAAAATGCTCATTTTTTTTCATGAGAATTTTTTCTAATCCTTAGGATTAGGTCTTCTAATCCATTCATCGGGATACGACATTCAGGTTTGACACTGTGTCTTTGACATATATTTAGTCAGCTTTACTTCTGAATTAAACACCATGACCAAAAGCACACGAGGGAGGAAAGGATTAACTTTATCTTATGACTATAAATCATCATCCAGGAAAGCCCCTGAAGGAACTCAAGCAGGGCAAGAACCTTGACACAGTAACTGATTCAGAAGTCATGGGGGAGTGCTCCTACTTGCTTGAGCCTCATAGCTTGTTCAGACCACTTTCTTTAAGCACTGAGTAACACAGGTCCAGGGGCAGCATCTTACAGTGAGATGAAACCTGTAGCATCAATCAACAAAATGCACCACAGTCTTGTCCACAGGCTCACCCACAGGCAAATAGTGCAGGTCCATTTTCTAAATTGCATTTCCTGCTTCCCCTAACTTGTATAAAATTAGCATAAAACTAGGAAGCATAACATATAATCTGGCTTTTGTGAAAAACACTATAAAATTGTATTACAATCATTACAAATCATGCAATTTCCATGCAAGAAAACTATATGAACACAAAATTATTTATTATTAAGACAAACTCAACAAATTCCAGGAAGTAACATTCACAAGCACTTAGAACAGTTGGAAATATTATATGTGATTGAATGACCCTTTCCTTAAAACATAAATATTCCATACAGTCATTAAGGCTAAATGTGTTAAATCAATACATTTCATCTTAAGAACTTTAATGTTCTCATTTTTATACCATAAATAGTTTTTAAAGCCTTGACTGCCCTTGCATTTAACCCAAGAGGAGGGAGTCAGAGACAAGCAGAATTCTGTGAGTTCAATGCCAGCTAAGGCTATATTGTGTGACCATGTCTCATAAACAAAGCAAAACAGATTGTAAAGTTTCCAAAATATGCTGAGCAGAATTATTCATTTTATGTGTTAAACAATAGAAATCTAAATTGTCTTCTGTTTTGAGATTTAGGCACTAACTAAAATATATGCAGTTTTGTTATTTTAAAAAGTAATTATGGTCTTAATTCAGTTAATAAAGAAAAGAGGAAAAGGAAGGGGAAAATAAAGAGGAGGAAAATTGAGTTGCCTCATTGTTAATAAATAGACAGCATTTCTTTTAAATTATGGCTGCTTACCGGCCAGGACAATCCCTTAAATACCTTTTATCCTAAAGATCTTGTCATAATGCTCCAATTCATAATCAAATGTATGAGCATTTCTGGTTAGCGAAATGGTTAATAAGATTTAGAGTCTTGGGACAGAGATATCAAGTGGGTTATTAGCTATATTTGTATCAGACCAAAATATCCAATCTAACTACATCAATAAATGACAAAAGGTTTTTTCTTACTTTTTTATTGATATTTATTGAGCTCTACATTTTTCTCTGCTTCCTTCCGTGCCTCTCCCCTCCCCTTTTCAACCCTTTCCAAGGTCCCCGTGCTCCCAATTTACTCAGGAGATCTTGTCTTTTTCTACTT
>LOJH01040847.1:5495-20019 GCA_001685095.1 Ellobius talpinus
TCTCTCCTGCCACATGTGTGTTGTGTGGGTGAGGTATGTGCCCACAACATCAGAAGTGTTAAACTTAGTCATTTCTCATAAGAAACTTCTACACTGGTTTTTAAGACAGAGTCTCACATTGGAATATGGGGCTCACTTATTGGGCTCTGCAACCTAGCCAGGAAGCATGCAGGATTCATCAAAGGAATTGTATTATTCCAACTATCTTTCCTAAATATTTAATAGGGCTATATAACTTAAATAAAATAATCTGGAGGTTAGTATAATTATAGTAATTAAGAATAGTAGTAAATATTTAATGAATCGGTCTAGGTTTGGATCTGAGTGTATGTATCATATAGAGAATTCTATAATTGATCATGTACTTTCAGAAATTTAAGGCAAGTAACTATTATAAAAATACTTATCCAAAAAACAAATTCTATCACTTTTTTTAATAAGTGTGACTATAGCATTTATATAGAGTAGCCCTTTTGTGTTAACTGGCATATGGATTAGCTTGTCCAATTAGCACTTCTCATCAGGAAAATGCTTCATTTTTACTCCCAATAATTTTATAATATTATGTTAAGTATGGAGATAAAAATATTCTCATACCTTTACTTAAGTGACATTCAGTGACATGCCTATAACCTTCTCAGCTTCCACTAGTGGCAACATGTCCTGGATATTCACATTGTCTTTCATAATAGACATAAATTTCAGCTACCTGGACAATTACTGTGTACAATAAAGGAACTACACATAGTGAAATCTAAATGCTCTCTGATATGTTTTATTTTGTAGCCACTATATTACCATTTAAAAATGATACAGGGAATTGAAAATTCTTTACTGAAAAATGTTCCTAGAGGAAACAGCCAAGTCATATTTCTCCCACTAAATAATACTGAAAAAGTAGTGGTACATACCTTTAGTCCCAGAACTAAGGAGGCAGAGACAGGTGGATGTCTGTGAGTTCAAAACCTACCTGATCTACAGTGTGAGTGTCATGATGACCAGGACTGTTACATAAAGAAACCTAGTCTAGAAAACCAAGAAAACAAACAAACAAAAATAATACTGAAAAGGATGATTCTCCAATGAGGTTTTATCCCTCCTCTCCCTCCAATAATGGGGTGGTCCAAAAATGTTGGGCCACCAAACAAGGGAACACTTATTTGTCAAGTGGGAATAAGTTGAATATTCGATGGAAAATTGAATGGGAAGTAACAGCTTGACACCAACTGTGTCAGCAGGATGTCAGCCAATGGAGCTTCCAAGAGATAAAGCTTAGTGTCCTTTGATGTATTTGGAGTGCCAACAATCAGATTCTCTCAAAACTCTCAAACAATCAGAGGACTTTGGGATGCCAACTGAGAGCAGTTTCTAGCAGAATGATTCTTCAGAGAATGGGTTGCAGAGAGATTAGCAAGAACAGCCTGGCGGTGATGGCACACTCAGGAGGCAGAGGCAGACAGATCTCTGTGAGTTCGAAGCCTCCTGATCTACAAGAGCTAGTTCCAGGACAAGCTCCATGGCTACAGAGAAACCCTGTCTCAAAAAACCAAAACAAATCAAACCAAAACAAAAAAGATTAGCAATAACGGTAAACCTCTTCATTGCTAACAGGTTTCAAAGGCTTTAGGAAATCTCCCAGTTGCAAGTGAAGTGGTAGTTCTGTGTATTTGTCAAAGTCTGTCTAGCACAGGTTTTTGGGACTCTTCATTCTCTGAAGAACAATTAATGAGTTTAACTTCAAGGTCTCTTGAAAATTTTTCGCTAGTTATACTGGAAGCATTATAGATTTGAGATTGATTTGCTACTCTGTGCCTGATTTAAAGATTGACTTGCATATTCTAAAATTAAAAAAAAATAAAAGTAGGTGTTTTAGTGAACCATGAACTTGGCTTGCCCTAGTTGCCTTGAGAGGCATGCATCATAGGCTTTTCAGGTTAGAGTCCATGACTCTTGGTGCACAATGTGTCTTCCAGTCCCTAAGAGAATGATGAACTCTCACAGGCAGTGAAGGATTCAGACTGCTTTTGTGTTTCTGTGTATGTTCTCTTAGTCAAGGAAGCATGGAAGCATGTCAGGACAATTGGTCTTAGACAGTAACCTTGTACACTCCATATGACTTGCAAATTCACTGTACCCTGGCAACTACAACTGTATCGATCCTTGCAATCACCATTATATTTTGTTTCTGATAAAGGTATAAAAAGTCTGATTGCTAACAATAAATATGTCACAGCCTAACTATTTCTGTGATCCTTATAACCTAAGCCTGGTTTAATTCCCTCTGGCCATATCAGTTGACCTTGGTTGGGTAAGTAAGCAACTGTCCAAAGTTATGCTAGAAGAAGAGAGACTGAAAGTAGAAAAATAACGAATAGCCCCTGTGCAACTGTGCCTTCCTTCTGACTCCAACAAGAAGCCTCTTTCACTATCACACCATTCTTTATAATGTTGCAACAATGTGCATGCTGAAATCCTACTTAAGACTTCAGAATTTATTTCATCACTTAACTTGATGTTCTGTGAATATGTACAGATATTATGTAAAGGCAAAAGCAAATATAAGTCCAGTTGCTGCTAATCTAGTGATTTCTTTGTATGTGAGTGGTTAATGCTGATTTTGAAGTGAGTTTTTTTTCTTTTAGATTTGGTACAAATCATTTATGTCGTCTTTTATGCTTCTCATAACTTTTCCATTAGCTTTAATAGCCTCCATCGTGTTGGTATGATTACTCATGTGTCCTAAGCAGTCAGGACTGCAGTGTTCCAGCACCATCAGTCTTTGACATCTAAGATAGAATATACTGCTACTTCACATCTTTAAATCTGTCACTTTTGGAATTATCAGGATGATTAGGAATTACTCTTCTGTGACTATTGCTTGGAACGAGCAGCTAAACAAAGACTATGGTCTATAGTATTGTCAGAAAGTACTCAATATGTCAAGTGATTATCATCTTCACTTTGTAAAATGCTTTTCTTGTCATTTATGGACATAGACTAGGAGTTATGAATACAAGAAATAATGTACATTTGGTTGTAAAGTAGTCTTTATTTATGGACAAGAAACAATGTGAATATGATTTTGTGTTTCCTGAAACCCTAGGAGTAGTCTCTGGTACAAAGGGAAATAGAATCCAAAGTGGGATGTGAATAAGTTGGGTGGGGGTAAACACACATATTTGTGACAGAAGAAGAGAATGCTGATAATAAAACCTACTGTGCATTTATGAATTCATTGAACATAGAATAAAGAAGAAACAATATAAAAATACATAAATCATATATATTTAAAACTATTATGTGCTAAGAAATTTTTGGTACCAGAATGCTCTATGGAGCATTCATCAAAATGCTTTCTGGCTTAAGAGGACCATAGAAAATATAATTTATAGATGATTTCATTTCCTGTATCACCTGGAGTAAATTACCATGGAAGTTAAGAAAATATTTTTTTTTACTGAGTTCATCAAAAAGGCCCAAATATATTATACAGTGAAATGGAAATAATAAATATTCCATACCTTGAGTATAAAACCATATATTAATACATTTCTCACTTTTTGGCATGCACCTCCTCTTCTCCCGCTCCCTTCTCTTGTTGTCTCTGCCCTTTCTCTTCTCCTTCTTCCCCCACTCTCTCTCTCCTCTAAGTAATAAATATACAATTCTATTCTGTAAAAAATACATGTCTCATTAAAAAATCAGTAAGAACAGTGAAATATCTAGAATTTACAAGAAATTCTAACAAATTTATAAGACAAAAATCATCATAACATGATGATATACTTTTCAGAATATAATCAACAACATTTATACATTAAACTTCAGAGTATGCTCTTTGTATTAAAACAATGTAAATAAAATTTATAAGGATATGTGACCACATATGTATATTTTCCAGGTTAGAATTTGTAAGATGAAAACAATAGCTTTTTTTAAAAAATCAATAGCTTTTCTTTTTATCAATATAAGATACAATATAAAGATAAAACATAAAGCAACACACAAGAATAAGGACAAAACAAATAAACAGAAAAAAAGAGCTGTAATAAGGCACAGGAATCAGAGAATTACTAGTCACACACTTGGGGACCCCAGACAAACACTAAACTGAAAGCCATATTTTATATGCAAAACATTCTTTCTACCTCCTCTTGCACAGGGCTCTGAGCTGTGAGGGGAAGGATATGGTTGAGACATTGCATTTAGCAATGAGTGTTATAAGTTCTCTCTTTCTCTCCACACAATGTCTGTCCATCAGTCATTGTATTTGTTCCCATCTGCTGCAGGAAGAAGCTTCTCTGATGATGGCTCAATAAAGCATTGATCTATGAGTAAAGCAGAATATCAATATAAGTGATTTTATTGTCATGCTTAATTTTTTTGTGGACAAGTAAGAATCAACATTTGAGAATAGAAAAAAACCTGACATTGTGGAGTCATTTTTTCCTATCTTGATCTAAAACATAAATCATTCCCAACAAAATATCTAGCAAATTACTTTCTGTATCAGAAAACTAATATTATAATTATTATATAAAGTCAAAAACTCAAACAAACAAGCAAAATCTTTTGAGAAACATACCAGTTGACTTAATACTCACTATAAGTTTGCAGAGATGGATTGATATTGGCAATGAATCTGTACTGTTCAACAGCAAACTGTAGAAAAGCCAAAATAGACATGATAAAAGAGTTTCTCCCTCACAATAAAGTAAATGGAATTCAAGAGAAAAATGCAAGTGCTTAAATTAATATATACTCTTAAACAACTAGAAATCCATATCTAAAATATTCAGGCAGATCTTATGCACTTCATAAAAATTATCCCAAAAGGATCAAAAACATAAATGTAAGATGGAAAACTATTAAAATACAGATGGTAACATAGTAAATAATTTCAAAGACTTAATTAAGTTATGAAGTTTATACATAAAATAACAAAAGCATGATCTATGAAAAAAGTTTATAATAAGAACATTGTTAAATTTGTTTCTATTATGAAAATAGAACCATTTAAGTGCTAGAAATAGACTTTAAAACCTATTTTTTAATTAATTAATTTTGCATACCAATTACAGTTTTCTCTCCCTCCTCTTTTGTTCCCTCCCCTGACCTCCTATCCCACCCATCTATTCCTCCTCTCTTTCCTTTTAGAAGGAGCCAGCTCTTCCATGGGAGTAAACAAAACATCAAGCTGAGGCAGGACCAAGCTCATCCTCCTTTCATAAAGACTGGGCAAGGAATCCTACCATAGGGAATAGGTTCCAAATAGCCAGTTCATACATCAGAGACATGTCCTGATTCCACTGCTAGGAGCCCTATAAAAGACAAAACTACACAACTGTCACCCAGATGCAGAGGGCCTATTTTGATCCTATGCTGTCTCCCTATGTGTCAGTCAAAAAATGCAAAGAATAAAATAATTTTGACTTCTAAACTAGAAGAAGACAGTATTGTAAACCATGAAAATATCTGACTTGACATGTTGTCATAGAAAACAAACAAGTGGGAAATAAGTAAAAGAGAAAATGATGAACATTATGCATTATGTATCATCATAGATTGTGAAACAATTATGACCTAATACTAATCGTATAGACTGTCAAATATCTTAAACTTAGAAAACAGGACATATTGTTGAGTATATATAAGTACGGGGATTTTTCCAGTGCTGATTAAAATGAAATGAAATTATAAAATTTAAAGGTATGGAAAGCAATTTGATAGTTTTTTATGAACCATTGAGGTGATTATAAGATGTTTGAACAATCGTGTTTCTAGACACTTACCAAATAGAAATTTATATCCACATGAAATACTGAATTTAGAGCAGTTTTATTGATTATCACAAGTCTTAAAAATATGAAAATATAGTTGAATAGGATAAATTGTTTTAAAATTTTTTATGAACTAAATACAATGTAGAATATTTTAAATTAATTAAAAAAATAATTATGCCCAAAAGAAAAGGACAAGACATACACACACATGTGTTACATACTTAATGAAGTCAGCCTGAAAAGTGTATGTAATTTGTGTTTAGTCTATAGTATTCTACCTGAGGCAAATCCATGAAATAGTAAAAGGTCACTGATGTCTGGGGTTCAGAGAGACAGCAAAAGTGGTGAATAGATAGAAGGTAGAGAAAGCAAGATATATTTTAGTAGAAAATAAGATCTGTGACTTTGAGCATTTGCCAAAAACTCTGAAGAAAGACTATTAGAATAGTTTCTTGAAAATTTAATGCTTCTATGTTCTATATAATTTTATCTGAATTTGTAAAAGTGAAGTATGGGAAGTTCATATAACAGACAAATAAATTTTGAATATTTTCATCTCAAATACAACAACAAAAAGAATTTATCACTTGCTTCTTCAAATACTTCAGAAATTTATATTCATTTCATTATTCCTACACACACATACAAACACAGCCAAAGGAAAAAAAATGTTCATTTTATATTTGTCTTCTATTTTTGTTCTTTCACAATCAACAGAGGACTTCCTAAGAAATGTGTTCCAGAATCCATGTTACTGAAACTTTGAAAACAGTAATTTATCTTTTTCAGAGTGGTTTAGTTTGACGGACACTATCAAATGATAACATATGTGGATTTTGTTTATATTCTATTGTGTTTTCTTTGTATATCTTTAGGTTTTCATAGTTTGAACATGAATTTGATGTCCAAATATTGTTCATAAAACTTCATGTCTAAACCAATAGTAGAAAACTTTAAATATTACAGATTGAGTGGAAGAGCATCAGTAGCAAATGTTTTGTGGATCTGCAATTACCTCCTGCTGTGCTTGTGCTTTGGGGAACATGTTCTAACCAATTGAGACTTGCTGTGTGACATATTAATTAAACTTTTTATGAGATAATTAGAATTTGTAGAATAAAACAGAACATATTAGAATGCCTGAGCTTAAATAATAGGACCAACAAAGCCAAAAATGTTAATTTTGAAAATTATGTGTTAACAACAGTAACACTTGTATCAAACTTTTAATGCTGTTTGGAAATATACAGGTAAAGAGAAATTTATACAACAGCACGAGAGTCATATTTATTGTTCTCCATTTCAGGGTAAGGGATTTCATGCCTTTATATTGCAAAAGAAAAATAAGTAATCAAATAGAATGAATCCCTAGTGCCTTTTTTCCATTATCATTATAAGATTGCTTTGAAACCAACATATAAAGATGAACTTATTCACAAGGACATTGTTACTTATAAATATAGGACTACTATGTGTCAACTCTTTAAATGTAAGTGTCATATTTGCCTCTAGAATGTTATTAATTGAAGAAAAATGTGGCTTGGAAGTTTTGTAAGCTAGACAGTGCTAATACTGCCTGCTTCTCATTGGCAATTGCACCCAATCTCAAACTTACAAATGATTCCTGAAGTATTACATTTATAATGTTGAAAACATTTCATCACAGTTACTTGAAACCATAGAAATTAAAATCATGTCTGAGTGTTTAACTGTATTATACAACAGAAAAACTCATGAGTCCTATTATTAAATGCTTGCACCACAAAAATATTAAAATCAAACAAGAATAGGAACTAGAATAAGGAACATTTTTTCTAATAATGTCATTAATCTAAATTGTTAGCATACTAAATTAAAATGATACAAAACTGTAATCTCAAAATTAAGAGAAATGATTCCTAAGGTTTAATTATTAGTTTAATTATTAGTTCCAAATAGGTAGTTGAAAAATAATGCTGATAGCAAATCACATTTCATGTGTAAGCTTAATTTTTAATTGTTAATTGCTTTCAGATTTGCTGACCTGATTTGGATAACTAAATAAAAGTATGTGAAAATGATTTTGCCACAGAAAGTAATTAATAAAAGTATGATTCAACTGTTATTTGAAGTACTAAGTTATTCTCATTTAATGTTATATCTTTAATCAGCTAGTAAAATATATAAAAGTTTGTATATAGCTAGCCATTGCTGTGTACATATATGTATGTGTATATATGTGTCTATATGCACATACATATATATTATATCTATATACAATATGTGAATATATAATAGACAGATGGAACTTTGAAATTTTACAAGAATTTAAAAAAGTAATAGACAGAATGAGCTAGAAAATGTGTATTTGAATTATCTTGACATTTATATAGCTTTAGACTCCTGTGTCAGTTTTCAAATAGGAAAATAAATGTCACCACTAGGAAATGTTTGAAGTTGACTCTTTCAGAGTGCCTGTCCATACCTCTCATCACTTTTAAACACAACAGCAGACTAACTTAACACCTAATGTATTACTCTTCCTTTCCATGTTTACTTATTCTACAACTTAAATTATTTTTTTGAATGTGGAAAATAAATTTAAGTTATCTTTTTATTACTTGAAAGATTATTAATTATTAATATGTATGAAAATATAATCAATGGTATGATGACATATGCCTGCCTCCACACACATACAGATAAACATGTAGACTCATACAAATGAAATAACTTATCATATAGTTTCAGGTGCATTATACATACATGGAAATAGAAATATGCAACAAATTTTATATATATATATCACATATTCTCTCTTAGTAGAGAAATGCATAGACATAAATAAAGACATAAATAACTTTATGTTTTCACTTTATTTATGAAAGTTGCACATACATAAAAATAGATACTTTCCTTCAATCTACAGATGTATCAGAAGTAAATTCTTATTAAGGTAAGACTTTCTTCTACTTAATGAATATTGAGCATATTTTGAATGATCTATGTCAGAAAAGGAATTGAAAGTAACATAAATTACAAAATTTGTGTGAAAATTAAATTCATGAATGCAAGGAATAATACTTTAATATCTGTAGGTGTTAGGTAATATTATTTCGGTTATAAATATGTGTGTGTTATATATTCTAAGCTAAGAGATGTGCATTGTGTTAGGATATAGTGATTCGCAGTGGATTTTATTTCTATGTTTTGCAATATCCACACAAATGTAAAAAAATTATCCCATGACCTTTGAAACTCTTTTATAGATACTTCAGTATCCTAGCTCCTAGGATTACAGATCCTAAGGAATATTGAAATATAATCCAGTGAGAATCTATTTAACAATTGTAGTAGGAGATGTAATCCTTGTAATGAATGGTGACAATAAGAAGACCATAAGTTTAATGGGCTGGAGAGATGGCTCAGCCACTGAAGGCTAGGCTCACAACCAAAAATATAAAAAAGAAGAACTTAAGTTTAAGATTTGAGTTGGTGCTATATGGTCTGACCTGCCTGAGCTTTAGACTCTAACAAAAACCAAAAGAAAATCAAATACTAATACAAGTATTAAAACATATCCTCATATGCAAATAATCAATTACTATAATTATTTCTAAAAAGCTCTAAATAAGTCTATATTGATGTATTTATGTATATATATATATTTGTCTATATAGAGTATAAATATATAATCATTATGTATAGTCTACAGACACACATACATATGTACATATAATATATGTATGTATATTACTTTGAATAAAGAGAATAGTTCTGCATGTAATGATCAGAAAATATATATTTATGGTGAAAGGTTTACTAGTTCCCTGATCTGGAAATATCCTACAAGTTAATTCAAAGCAAGGATTTGTATGATTTTATTGCACAAAGCATCCTGACTCACAGACACTGTTTTATACCTGCACTTCATGTATAAGCTTACATCAGAAGGTACACAGAAACTGATAATGAATACCTCAGAAAATGTGACAGTTTTGGGGTTATACCATGAAACAGAGAGTGTAGTTCTCCAGATTAAAAAAAATGATTACACAACCAAAGTCTTTTCACCTTACTTCCACTTCTAGATTGCAAAAGTTATAGCATTTTTCTTGATGCAGTTAATATAAATTAGCATGGTGTTCAGCAACCATCACTAGATACAATACTCTAACTCATGCCCACAGTCCATAAGAAAAGTATAAACCCTATTCTTTTCAATTAAGTTGTACCTGTCAATGCAATATTATTCACTTCATGGAGTGTGTTTCTCCATATCTTAACTTAAAAATTACCTTATATACAGCTGTATTATAATGCATAGGACATAATAAAGACTTAAGATTGACTAAGACTCCTGGCTTTGCTCTATTAAGTGTCTGCCATTGCCATAGGAAGAAAATGTCCATGTAGCTTTCTGTTCTCTGACAAGGAAATGATACCTTTAACAGAGCAACCACATCTACCAGGCAACACACATAAATGAGAGCAGTTTATCTTAACAAAAGCTCAAGTATGATAATGGCTGTTTATTGTTAGAGAGCAAAATGTACTTACATATGTGTATTCATAGACGGAATAAAATATCCAGTCATTTGCAAACTGATTATATGGTATTCCTCCTCTGTATGCTGTGAATATGATTGGTTACTGAATAAAGAAACTGCCTTGGACTGTGGATAGGGCAGAATAGAGCTAGGTGGGAAAAACTAAATGGAATCCTGGGAGAAAGGAGGCAGAGTCAGAAAGAAGTATCATTTTGGTAGGGACATCCTTTGGGTATAAGCCTAATAGTAGTGTAATTGGCTATTGAGGAAGATTGATTCCCAATTTTCAGCAGGAATATTCTACCATAATGATAACCACAGTGGCTGTACTTGTCTGCACTCCCTGCAGCAATGGAGGAGTGTTCTTTCTGCTTTACGTCCTGGCCAGAATGAGTTGTCACTTGTGTTTTGAACATAGCCATTCTGACAGTTGTACACTGGAATCTCAAGGTGGTTTTGATTTTCATTCCCCTGATGATTAGAGATGTTGAACATTCCTTTATGCACATCTTAACCATTTGAGATTCCTCTGTTGAGAATTCTTTATTTAGGCTTGTACTCCCATTTCTTAACTGGATTTTTTGTTTGTTGATATCTAATTTCTTATTTAATTGTGAGATTTGAAGAATATTCATGTACAGCTAACAGTTCTGAAATGATAGCACTTTGAAAATACATCCCTATTCCGTTGGCCCAGGGTCCCAACTTGATTGTGGCTGGAACTTAACAGCTTAATATTTAATGAATGAGTGAGTCTGTAAATAAACAAACAATTTGAGCAAAAGTCATTTATAAGTTACATAAAAAATAGAAATTAATAAAACATATTCACAGACAGAATAGATGACCTTAACTTACATAGCTAAAAGAAATAATGTTATATCTACTCCCATTCTATAGACATAAACTTAAGTTACTTAAGAAATTTAAGGTTACTTTGTAGAAATATACTGTTCCAAACCTGGTAAAATAAAAATACATCACAAACATGGATAGAATGTCCACTTAACCATTAATAAAAAAGAGATATTGATAGACTATTTTCATTGTATTAAAATATGCAAAAACAACATAAATAGACACTCACTGGCCTACTGATGTCTAGAGAAAGGTATACAACTAAAATTGCATCCAAAGTAATTCATTGGGTAAGAATTTGTCTAGGATCAATGACTGAAGTTTAATCAGTGCTGAGTTGATTAGGAGAATATTGATCATTGAATATATAAAATATATGAAATAAAGGACATTAAATAAAGTAAAACCATAAAAATAATAATATACAAACACTTGAAAGAAAACTCTCAGCCAGAATTACTGTGATTTATTAAACAGACACTGTGAAGTTTGACTGTAATATTAAAATAATGTTTTAATCCATAATAATTCCTACTTGCTGTGTATGAAATAAAGTAAATATAGAATATGTTTCCAATTATATCAGATGAGAATCATTTATTTAAAAAATAAAATGTCAGACTACAGATTATTTACACTTCAGTGATAACTTTGCTATATTCCAATAATATTTAATATTTGCCTTGAAGAAAAAATGCTTCTAAAGAAATTGCATTTCAAATGTAAAGTTCTCAACCAGAATATATTTCATTCCAATTGAAACTGTATTTGTATTTTATTTTTGTTATATTCATGGAAATTCTCATTTCCATTTACAAAGATAAACAAAGCTTAACTTCATTCGATTTTGTTTCCCACCCATTTCAATCAAAAGTAAACTAAAGCACTTTTATTGTATTCTTCAAAGTTTTTCTTAGCTGTCATGAGAAAATTTTAAAGGCTGTCTTCCTAACAATTGCATTTTAATAGCTTCTTTTATAAAAAAACATTGCTTATTATTGAATATTTTCCTCATATAAGCAAGAACCCAGTTGAAGCTCTATGAAAGTCTATTATAAATGGCCTAAACATCTTTCTGTCCGTTTGCTTAAAATTATACTACTCATATGTCTTTGTTTAATTAAATGTATTTCGTCATTTTTTAAAATGTGTAAGCATTTCTAATGTCTGTCTGTGCAGTACCTCTTTAACAAAATCACATGTTGTGTAATTTACATGAAGACACATAAACATGCACATACCACATAATACCGATAACTAGTATATTAAAAATGGATGCATTTTTATCTGATCAGGATTTTCTCATTATATTCCTTCATTGTGGAAATCAGCATGGGTCGGGGCAAAGGGGAGAAAGCCTCCTGGTCAACAAGCTCAAGCCCATCATGCCTAAGACAACATAAAACCACTTGACTTGTATTCATGTAATGTTGTAAGAGAACACATAGAAATAAAGGACAGTCAGGAAAACTTAGTTGACACTGTATCTCTCTTCCAACAAAGACTTAGAAAGGGTACTCGAAAAATATACAAATGAACAAAGGTATATAGGTATCATGAGCCAGCAAATAACGAAAAGTGAAACAAGAAGAAACTTGTGGAGGCTCTTAGAGAAAATACTTGAAGCAGTTACTAAGAATTTACATAGCAGGCTTGAGATGATATTGATTATTATTATTAAAAAGTTATATATTTTTCAAAATGTTTGCATTGTATTTCTTTTGAATGATTTGCCATTCAATACAATTTGATCATATTTATTTCCCACCTTCAACTCCTTCAAGAATCTTTTAACCTCCCTACTCAGTCCACTTCATTTTCGTTTTTACTTATGTTTTAATTTTTCACAGTTTCAGGGACATTCTATTTTACTATTCTCCAATATGGCTTAACAATAACAAGTTCTCATGTAGAGCTTTCATATGTTTTCAATTTTCCTTAATTCTTTGCTACCCTATTTACTTCTCTCTGCTCCCACTTTCTTTGCTACTTCCCTCTCAATTTCTTTGTCTAAAAAATCAAAAGCTTGTTATTTCTTGTTATCTATTTACTCTCTAAACACAACTGGTCCTATGAAAGAACATATATGGTTTCATGCAGAGTTTTAAAAGTTTAGAGGGACAAACATGGATCTAATATACATGGGAAGTAGAAAAAGACAGGATCTCCTGAGTAAATTGGGAGAGTGGGGATCATAGAAAAGGTAGAAGGGGAGAGGGGAGGAAGGGAGGGGAGCAGAGAAAAATGTACAACTCAATAAAATTATTAAAAAAGTTTAGAGTGTTAATAAATAAAAATCTGGGAAAGATGTATGTGGATGAGAACATAGCAACAAGCAAATATATGACAAGCAAATATACAACAAGCAACTATCTTTATATTTTGCATTATTTTAAAAATAGTTCCACCACAGAAAATGTACAAAACAAAAAATTACATAGGGTAACTCATAAAATTAATTTTCACTAGATTGTGTCATTGACCAAACAGAACTATGACACTAAGAACAGAATTGGAATGATTATGGGAGGGAAGGAGGTTGAGTATGCAGGAGCCCAGCAAATTGGAGTCACTTCATTAACAGAGATATAGGCCTTATGGTTTTAAAGGCAGACACATCTCCAAAATAGAAAAGTAATCTTACTGCACTCTAAGATAAAATTATCATACATTCACTTTTTATTTCTTTCATAAAAAATAAAACATAATAAAAGATGTGCTTATCTTAGTAGAGGTGATTTAGCCAATTTTTCAGGCCAGGTTATAACACGAGTTGATGCTTCTGGCCATCTCCCAGGCTCAGTGGCTATTGGGAGAATTTAGTTCTTTGTTGTTTAAGAGTAAGGTTTTCTTCTCATACTAGCTATCAGTGCATGATGGTTTGTAACTGTTAGAAGTTATTGTCAGGTCTTTGCAGGTGGTCATCTCCTAAGCCTTCTGACTGCATGGTAACTTATTTCCTAGAGCCAGCAAGTCAGAGTAGTCTCTCTGAAGTTCAATCTTATTTAAAGAATTCATCTAATAAATAGTTCTCATGCTTTCTGAGAAAATCTCTCTTTAGAGTCACAAAAGTCAACTTGATACTCTCCACTCACAAACTGGGTAATCCATCATATTCTTCCCACTTGTACCCTTAAAGTGCTTTATGAAAAAGGAGACTCATCCATGTATGAAACATCAGATATCACTTGAAGAACCTGGGTAGTGTGTATTCACCCTCAACTTTCTGTTTGTGCGTTTAAAAATTAATAATTTATTTATTTATTTTTTTCAAATGGACAATGCTTTATTTTTTATTTATTTTTCTTTTTTCTTATTATTATTAAAAAATTTCCACCTCCTCCCCTCCTCCCA
>LOJH01040849.1:0-14524 GCA_001685095.1 Ellobius talpinus
CCAGAGAACCTAGACAACAATGAGGACCCTAAGAGAGGCATACATAGATCTAATATACATGGGAACTAGAAAAAGTCAAGATCTCCTGAGTAAATTGGAAGCATGGAGACCTTGGGAGAGGCTTGAAGGGGAGGGGAGAAACAGGGAGGGGAGCAGAGAAAAATGCAGAGCTCAAAAGTTAAAACTTCAAAAATATTAAGATTCTATATCATTAGTTTTAAATAAATGTATCTTCTTATTTTTATTTTAAATAAAATGAATTTGAAGTGCATTTTAAGTTTTCTTCAAATAATTGTTTGAAATATTCATCACCTATATCATAAATAATACAGTTAATAATACTGGTGACAATCATAAAATCTTGAGTATGTCAAAAGCTTCTTTGTACAATATCTTCCTTAATTTGACCACAACAATATTTTAGTGAATTTTTATAATAAATATATACCTGAAAAAGTAGGAATTTACATTTAGTAAAACAATGTAGAAAGAGCAACTTATTTAATATCACCTTCTAAAAGCTCAGAGATATGAATAACAGAATTTAGTAGTACATTTTAACAAAAATAGATCTATTCATAGACTCTAGAAGTAGGTTGGGAATTTAGCCTAAACTTCTGATGGTTTGATCTTAGTGAGCTAATAGATTTGTATAGTAAATTGTTTCTTGTGACTCAGAAACATATAGCACTAATAATAAATATACTTCAGCTATAGTTTCTACACCAAACAGAAAGAGAAAAATGACCAAAGTAACACAACTATTAATGCTGATTAATCAATTTAAAAAGAAAAAAAAGGTGGAGACGGTGAAGAAAATTTAACTGGTTTCCTCACATTTTGTTGTATTTTTTACTGCATATTTCACATATTATTTTGTATATTTCAATACATGTATAACTATTAGAAAATAACATATAATTATGGAATTAACGTGGTAATTCCATCTGGCACAGGGAATAGTAACTTCAGGGTAATTAAGATGTAGAAAAGTTGATGCAACAACCAATGCCTGTGGGCACGGAAGTCAAAGTGAGAGGAAGAGGTTTGGATTGATTTTTTTAAAAGCCTTCAAGTTGAGGCAGAAGAGTTTAGGCTTCTAGGACAGGGCCACTTTGAAGGACAGGGTTTGGAAGGAGTATTGCAAGATGGACATTATGAGGGAAAGACAAAAATCAATGAGATCTCTGGTTTCACAGTAACTATACATCCTGATACAGCATCTATAGCACAGTATGCAATCAATAAATGTTTACTGAATGCAGGCAATGGTGAAAGAACAATGATAGCAAGATGGAACAGAGATCTGAAAAAGAGATATACAAATGGTGATTACAAATTACATGTGATGTCCCAGCATGAAATCACATAATTTGAATGTCTGTGTGTGTGTGTGTTCGTGTGTGCGTGTGTGTGTGTGTGTGTGCATCCACACATATAAAAGGCAGATAGCATGGGGTGAGAAAGCAATCTAAAAAGTCAGGCTTCTGGATAATTTCACAGTCCTAACAGTTACTTGTGAACTTGGACACATCTTCTTATATTTGGAGGAGTGGCACAATTTCCTATTAAAATGAAGTTAGAATCACATTTATCTTAGAAGATTAATTTAGTTAATAAAAAACCACTTAGACACAGCAAAAATCAATAAAAGCTATAATTCTCAAGTTATTTGTCTTTTTCACTGAGCCACCTTCATTTAGATATTTTTCTTTTAGACGTGGTTGACAATACTGCAGGGAGCAACACAATGTCCTCCATAACCCTGATTCCAAGAACAACAGAAGTACTAATTATTAACTAAATCATGACCCTAAAAGAATTGTGTTTTAAAACATTTTTAATCAGCAAAAGCATTACTCCATAATAGCTTAACAGAAAATGCTATGGCATATTCTTCCTAATTTCATAGCTTAAACTTTTATTCCAAGGGAAAACTTTCAGCATCTAGTTAAAATAGGGCAGCATATTATTCGCCAATAATTTTAAACTATTGTGCCCTATTACCAGCAACAAAAAGTACCATATTCTGGTGTGGGAGGTCCTTCTGTTTCTGTGTTGCTTTTCTTGGTTAATGAATAAAGAAACTGCCTTGGCCTACTGGTAGGGCAAGAGAGACAGAACTGATTGCTGGGACAAGGAAGACGAAGTCAGAGAGTCAGAAAGAAGCCATGGAACTGCTGGAGACAGATCTGGGAATTTTACCTGGTAAGCCACAGCCACATGGCAATATACAGATTAATAAAAATGGGTTAAATTAATATAATAGTTAGCCAATAAGAAATTAGATCTAATGGGCCAAGCAGTATTTTAATTAATACAGTTTCTGTGTGGTTATTTTGGGGCTAAGCTAGGCAGGTGTCCAGGATGAACAATCAGCTCCCTCCCCTGCAACAATGTTCTTCTCAGTTTCACACCCACTTCTGTGTAAACCAGTAGACCACATCACCTCCCAGGACAGGTTCAAAGCTCCACATGGTCCTGGTGATAGTCTTCATGCAAGTTCCTGATATCTCAGAATTTTTTATACATAATTAAAATACCACATTCCACATCAGTAAGGCACTATGGGAGGCTCTTATAATTATATGGCAACCTCATTTCTTCTCCCACAGAGACATTCTTCATCTAGAAATAAATAGAACTTTCCTATGCCTAGTCTTCTATGATGTATAGTTTTTCTTTAAAATTGGTAAGAGAACACCCAAAATTTTTCCTTTTCTAAATAAAGCTTACACAACATATTCTTCTTTAAATTTCAGAATATCAAGTGTTTGCAAACTTCCTGCAATCTATCTTGGAGGGAGGGACAGGAACTGTTTCAGTCAAGGATAAACTATTA
The DNA here is from genome assembly GCA_001685095.1 of Ellobius talpinus. NCBI lineage: Eukaryota > Metazoa > Chordata > Mammalia > Rodentia > Cricetidae > Ellobius > Ellobius talpinus. Next base: position 2,843 of record LOJH01040849.1, read on the forward strand.
TTTTTAATTCCTTCTTTCACAAAGGACATGATACAACTTTATATTACAGTCCCTGTTGTCTTAAATACAGATGTTCTTACTTATACTCGAGTATATGGTTAAATGTAGCAAATTAAAGAATAAAGGATGAGGCTAGTGATGGCAAGCAATAGCATGTTAGGCTTATTGCTCTAATACTGTGGCCAAATAGCTGTGTTCCACAGATTTGTGCTCTCATCCACAATTAATGTTTGCTGCTGGAAAGCAACAGCCCTGATGGAGATGCACATGACATAGCTTGTCTGATCTCTTATACCATGTAAGGAAGTTCTGACCAATGGGAAGAGGATTTCCTAATACAGAGTAGAATGGGTATAATATTTGAGGGACTGAGTCAATAATCTGTGGTATAAGTCTTCATTCATCACCATCTGCTCTTGAATTACACAACTGGAGATGTTGTTCAAAAATGACCTCATAAACCAGGCATTGCGAAGGAAGAGTTGATATAACCTGCATTTCTAAAACTGAGTAGAACTAAGACCAGTCCAAAGCCATTCCGGCCATTGCTGAGTGGGTCAGAAAGCAGTGTTCATTGTGCTAACCTATGGAGCCATAGGGATTTATTTATTTTATGGAAACTAAAGCAAAGCTAATTAATACATGTGGCCAAATTCTATACAGTAGAAGGCTTCCTGATACTGTATAACCTAAATTCAGAATATTCAAAGCAAAAAATAAACATATCACCAAAGGGATATTTTATATGCCTTTATCTGCCAGTAAATACATATAATAAAATTATGTGTAATAATATAATATACACATAATAACACATAATAAAATTATTATTTACAATTTGACTAACATTTCAAGAATGCTTGAAATTTTCCATTTTATATGCATTTGCCCATTTCATTCTAAAAAACCATACATTTGAAGAATAAAAAGCTTCAAAAGTTACTAAGTGCATTCCCCAGGAATATATAGATATTAGTCATCAAAGGAAAAATTTATAAGAACTGACTAATAAATAAAAGGAATATTAAAAAATAATATAGAAGCACAAACCTGAAAGCTTATTTTCATCCGATTAGGAAGTGTTTATGTCTGTGCCATGATTATGTCATGGACTGTGAGAAACAAGGATGTTTAAAGGGCATGAACTGTGAGAGAAGCATGCGTAAACCAGGTGAGAACAAATACCACACATGAAAGGAGCTACAATGGTTTATAAGAATACACTATCACGCAGTACTACAGACTGCTATGGTGGGCTGCTTTATAAGAAACTAGCTAGCACTCAAATTGGCCCTCTCTGCATACAGAATCCAACAGGCAAAGGCAGAAACAAAAACAACTCAAGTGACCTAGACGATGAGTGTGAGAGCTGTTGCCTCTCTTCCTCTCGTGTCTGTCTGTACTTTTAGGGGACACCTGAGTGTGTAAACTAGTAGATCTCTGACTCCACTGCTTGCTTTGGGGACTCTTTTACTTTTCTGTAGGCTTGCCTTCTTCCACTTAAAAATGATGCTTTCTGTCTTATCTTATTATACTTTATATTGTTATATTTTTGTTGTTCAAAACACTGAAAACATTTAAACTTCCTTTTAAAATGAGGGAGCTTGATATTGGATAGTTTCTTGGGTTATTTCTGTGGGGCCTGTGTAATTATGTAAGAGCCTGGAGAGGTCCTTAAAGAAGAAGGTCAGTGAGAGACAGGGTAGTGTGGTAGTGAAAACCAAGGAAGATCCTATGCATGGGAAATACAACCTTCTAGGTAGCCACGTGCTAGACAAGGAAATTGATTCTCCTCAGAACCCCAAATGGCAACAAAGCCTTGATGAGACTGTGATCTTAGTTTAGTGAGACCCATTTTGGAGTTCTGACTTTCACAATTATAATTAGTGCTTTTATTTGTGTTTTCAATACTACTTACATATTATTGAATATATAGTAAATATATTTCCATATAATATGTAATTATATATTATTTATAATACTCATATATTCATATATTATTAATAATAACTTTAGCATTTTATTTGTGTTTTTAATAATGTTGAATAATGACATCACTAACCTTCTGAGGCAAATACAGAAGACACTAGATTTCTCTTAGGTAGCACATGTCAGAGATGTTAGTGCAGGGAAATAGAGCACTGATGGCAGAAGCAACGAGGAAGTAAAAGATGGTGATGCGTATTTTTGCCAGCAGATGCTTTCGAATATCAATTAGATTAGCTCTATGTAGTCAAGGTAGTCAGATAATGACAAAATGTATTAAACTGGAAATATTACATGTATGATATATATGATACACATATATGAAAAACAGCAAGAGCAAAGAAGAGAGAAACAAGGCTATTTCCGATACTTATCAATCATCCAAGAAGGACAAGTAGTAAACAATATAGTAAAGCAATATGAAATGTATTTGTCTCAGACTCAAAACTTAGATAAGATTTGGACTACAAAATTAGAGATAAAACTGGGGCAATCAGTAATTACATGGCAGGTAAACCTATGAGACCAGAAATGTTATTCCTTCATGCACTAAATATGTATACCTTATGTGCCTGTCTTTCTAGGATCTGGGAAGACAACAGTTAACAAAGTGAGCATTGTCTCTCATCTCATGCAGGTGCCATTCTAGGGAAAGAGACAGATAAAACACCAGGTGAATAAACGAGACAGCAGGAGGAGCAAAGTGTTAGCATGAAAAATTTTAGAGATGTATTTGTCTCACAACTAGTTTAAAGACCAGTTGGGAATTCTCCAGAACTGACAAGATGTATGTAGAGAGAGGCAGCATCCGCACATTGAGAGTCAGAGAAACTTTACTGGTAAGGCGTTTAAGCCGAGACCAAATGACAAGAAAGCAGTCATTCTTTTTTTCTTCAATTTATTGTCCTCCCTTGTCGCTGAGTACTCGAAGGAGGAAACCACTGCTTATTTGCTGCTTGCCCAGGGTCTATCACTAACACCACGAGTATGACGAATCATATTGTACCCTGCATGCCTTGGAAAATTTATGAACAAGTAAAAAGTATTTACTATCTACCAGATTTTAGAGAACAAAAGAAACAAAGACTTTATTGCTTTTTCCCCCTCTCCAATAGCTCACATCTATTTGAAGAGACATATTTGTAAACATGGGACAGAGATGGCAACTCAATGGCGTGACGAGGCAGACAGCTCCATGACATACTGCATGAAGACGTCCTGCACAGTCAATGAAACATGGACTTATATTAAGAAAAGCGGTTTGTTAAACCTCAGCATGATAGGCTTGAGGACCTCAGTGAGTAACTCAACTTCTAGACTGTCATTTGTCAAGCTTTAAATGGGACAATGGAACTTAACATATTTTCATACCTTACCTGTATATATCAGGTCCTAGTCAGTTATATAATAATAGTAATAATGATAATATAGTATAAAATTATGTATTATGATGTTATGCCCTAATTTCTATTATGATAGTATCTTTAGAGACTAATGGACCAAAATGTGCTATAGAGATAAAGAATATATGTCAAGAAACTTATATTAAATGATTTTGACTTAACAAAAGTCTTAAATGTACACTTCCAATCCCTTTATGGTATTTTTCCTACCAGAGAAAGCTTTTTATTTTTTACTACTGCAGAGGTGAGGTCATCTTTAAACTAGTGCATTAAAGATGTTTTCTGAGTTAAATGGCAACTAGGCATGCCTGAGGTCCTTAAACGCTGAGGCTATAATTCTTTTCACTTCTGATGTACATTATTGCATCAAAAAAGCCATAAAAATGCTACAGTGAGAGAATTTGAGTAAAAAGCAATACCACTGACATAAAAATGGTCAAAATAAACTTAAATCAGCCACCTCAAAATTACTTATTGCCACAGTTCTGCAGTCTCCTCGGACAACCTCCAGCTTCTCCCAGGCATCTCCCCCAAATACTCAGAACTTCATCCTCAGAAACTTCCCATCATAGTGATGGCTCTGGGGAATCTCAGCTGCTCAGTTACCTGCAATGCCTGTTTCTATCACCCTGCAGCAACACTTAAGGCTGCCAGGGAACTATAACAGTCTCTCCCAGGTGGCCAGACTCAACTGTGTGAGTCCCTCCCCCATCTATCAGCAGGGGGTGCCTGCCATTCTCATAAGAGTAGAACCCGGGTCTTCTTCCATTGACTTTCCAGGCTATCAGCTCACATCTCTTTATTAAACCTTACCTTTCCGCTATTCATTAAATTTTCAGCTCATTCTGCCAGTTTATACTGCCACATCCTTGTTTCCTTGTCAAATCCATCTGATACACCAAGCCCTAAAGTTTACTCATATCACTGTTTATATATGTATGTGTATACTAAAACAGAGGGAGAGAGAGAGATTCTATGTTTAGTAGGTTAAAATGCTAAAACAACAATTAATTTCAGTAAAGTGGCATAACTTCTAAGGGCACTGTCATTTTATTGTGACAATAGGTATGTTACAGATCAAATATAGTGGATTCAAAACTTTCGTAAGTAACGAGATTTCTCCCTCAATTTCTATTGTAGACCTTATAGAAAGAATGAAGTCTTTGAATGAAGAACCATCCATAGATTGTATACTTGCTAAATGACCTCCCCGCCTTAGAATGAATTTTGTACCATTTCCAAGCAATAAGACTCCAAGGAACACACAGCAATCTTTGAATTAAATAATCAATAGGGGGATAATGATGGGAGGAAGGGGAAACTGGATGGCATGCAAAATAAATAAATAATCAATTAATCAATATGTCTCATTGTAGATCTAGTATCCAAAATTATTATTTAAAACAGCTACACAGCAAGAATACTTGGGTGCCAAGGAAGCTATAACATTATCAAGTACCAATTTAGTTATATGCCATACTGTCTTTTATTTTTAAGCAATTTCTCCAAGTTATACTTTAAAAAAATAAGGAAAAGATAGACAGCAAATACAACTTGTTTAACTTTCTGCAAAAGCTAAGTTGGCAAGCACAGTGCATGATATGTAGACCTTGCTTCTTCTGTTGCTGCACACAATCCCCACCCTAGACTTGCCATCCAGCCTCGCTCCCCTCTAGCAGCTATGACAGGTGAACTAGATCCTCACGTATTTTACTGTGAACATATTCTGATAATCTGACACATGGTGGATGGTTGTGTTTGTAGGAAGAGACAGGTTGGTGCAGCATACTAAGAAATGATGGTTTCTCTTCCAAAAAGGTAAATATTCCCTGAAAAATCTGATAAAGATATCTATTTATAAAATCCCATACTTATAACTGAACTAGGAAAATAGTGATTACTCAAAAATATCATTTCAAAACTATGCTTTTAATCTCGCAATTCCACTTGGTACCATCGACTCTGAAACAAGTATTCTCATGATTGTAAAATATTTCAGCGGTATGATGTGGAGTCTTCTTTTACATTTAGCTGAATTCTTTATTCTTAAATTACCTTTCATGCATATCTAAATATTCTGGATAATTACAGAAATAGTATTTATGTGGAAAACATTCTAGGCATCTGAGTTCAAAAATTTGTTCTAGTGTCATTCCCGGTTTATTGTCTTGAACCTTTCTTCAGAGTTTATGTTATTGTTGCCTTTTTTTCCCTCTGGCAGATGTTCAAGGGTGAATTATGCAATTAAGAATCCAAAATTCCACTTCATCCAGATGCCTAATTTGCTAACTATTCACTTGTCGGAAACACGTGTTTACTACCTATTACAGAATGACTGTCGCTCAGCACAGCTTCTGGCTTGCATTTCATGGACTGATGCGGAAACTCTGATGAGTGTCCCAGAAGTCATTTGCTAGTGCTCATCCCCACACCATTGCATTAAATTTCATCCATCTCTCAGCATCTGTTTAAAACAAAAAGTTCACCCTAGAAGTTTTAGTTCCAAAACGAATGTGCACTTTTGTTTTGAAGGTTCTTATATGGGGGCGGGGAATATTTCTGGAGTAGACTCTGACACCAATGAGAGGAAGAATAGCAATGTCACCGATGAACTGAAGCAAGACAGTTCCTGAAGGGCTTCAATGCTGGGTCCAGATTGTATTCTCATTTTGTACTCTAACACCACAATGTGGGGCAGGCAGGCAGACAAGCAAGATTTTACAGAAACTTACGTGGCAGTCAGCAGGTTCTTAAGCGCAATGGCCCATCATATCTGCTGTTTCTTTAGGTAGCAAGGGAAGTCATGCTTGGCAAATAGGCAGTACACCAGGTGCTTTAAATACATCACTAAAATAAATCAATGTCTAATAATTGGTCTTTCCTACCTTATTTTACTACATCTCCTCTTCTTCACCTTCATAATACATTATGAATTCATCTTGAAGAATTGGGTTGGTAATCCTTGCATATTTTCTGCATAGTATTCCATTGGCTCTCATTTGTATCTTTAGCCTTAATCCCTTTAAATACTTTTAGGCATTTTCTCATACTATTCCTGACTGTGTGGCATAAAAATTCTTCATTTAAAGCCATGTAAAGATCTCTCTTCAGTGGTAATCTGGTCGAATCCTCTAGGATTTTGGAGGACCATTGTTGTTAATGAATCTATTTCATTCTGAAGACTGTGTTTTCCTGAATAATAAGTTTCTCCTTATCTGATTACAGAGTTGGGGGTGCTGAGCTCATCGGTTGCCTATTACAGCGGGATCAGTGATGTCAGGGCTGTTGTTAGCAGGACTGATAAAAAGTACAGGAGTCTCTCTCTCTTTTTTTTAATCTAAGGGATGTAAGTATTGCTGGACCTCACTTCCTGGGAGCACATCTAAGTCAGGAGCCAAGAAGAGCAGTCTGCAACTGTCTCCTGGGTAGCAGGTACAAATCCTCTTGGGGCAGGAGCAGTATGTACCATCAGGAACTTCTAGCTAGAATGGTAGAGCACTTTTCTTTTCTTTCCTTTTCCTTTTTTATTTTCTTCACATATTAGGTCTTTCCTAGGACTTGAACTGAAGAGGTAGCCTAATTAGATGTGTTTCTTTTGGGTTATTAGTCAGGTTGTGGTTAGTCATTCCTATACCCGTATAGGTAACATGGTTTGCATGTAAGCATACCCAGCAATCCTGACCTAGGTAGAGGAGCTCATGCTGGCATTTACTAAAACAAGAATTTTAAGATATGACCTTTCCAGTTTAACGTTTTTTTTTTATGGTTAGTTCCCATACTATTCCTTCTTAGTCCCCTCTATCTCAGCCAAAGGTCTGTTATGGCCTTAACTATTTGTCCCTCTGTGGGAGCTTCCTTCCAGGCCCTTTTCATGGCAATGACCACTATTTAAGATAAGACCAATAGGTTCTCCCACAACCCACAATTGTTCTTTTAACTTCTGGCCATTCGTCCACAGGCTGTGAGTAGCTGTACCATCTCCAAAGGAATCAGTCTGCTGTGCTGGTGTGGACAGTGCCATCACAGAATGACGAGGTCTGAGGGATTATCCTCATTAGAACCCCTCTCAGTGGAAGTGAGTTATATCAACCAGTGTCTAAAAATTAGAGATGCCCTGGAACAAGGTTGTCCTCCAGACTAATTTACGTGACAGGATCAGAGAGGCTGAGTGCAGAGGGCACAGATGTGTGTCCACAGGATCAGAGAGGCATAGGGAAGCAGAGTTGGAACTGAGCTTGGAACTCTCTGTTCCAAGGTTAATCTGAGCTGGTCAGTTTCAGATGCTGGTCTGGGTGGGCGCTCGTGTGTACAGCAGTCCTGGTGACACTATGGCGTATACAAGGCTTGACAACTGCAACTTTAAATGCTGAGGAAGTGGGCAACTTTTGTGCAGTGTCAGCCAAATCTTTCAAGAACTACCAGAGGCAGGTGTGTCTAAGCTCTCGGAGGAACCCTGAGTCCTTTGGGATCAGTGGAGTAGGTGGCTAAACAGAATCTTAAAAGGAAAGTAACCACATTGACAGGGTGTGCAATGAACTCTAAGCAGGACGCGTGGCAGAATTTCTGGCCAAGGGAAGTATGCTTCTTGGCAATGTTTGGCCAATGTTGTTTTAAAATTTCTATTTATTCTCTCAACTGGTCTAATGACTGAGGATAGTACAGTGTGCATGAGTTCCAAGTTAAATTCCTGTGCTAGTAGGAAAAGCTACTCCATCTGAAAAAAAAGTACATCAAAACTAGTAAATATTGGTATCCTCTGCTGGGGTGAAGGTCACTGAAGTTATGTTTCTAGATGTTCATGTGTGTAAGGCTCCTAGTTCTGCATCAACATGAAGGCCCTGCTTGAGATTGCTCTGAGCATACTGTAGACAGGCTTTGGTAGCTTGTTGAGTCAGTGTTGGCAACCTCAGGACCACCAAATATCTTTGCAACAATTCTGGTAGGGCAGTTTTTCCAGGCGGGTTGTTTCATGAGCTTGCCAGACTAGGCTGGGAGCAGTTATCTCTGAGTTGTAATTTGCCAATTTGTGGTAATCAGAAAGTTCTCCTTGTTTCCAGTAGCCCCTTTGCCAGTCACTCTTTTGCTTTCTTCTGGTCTTTATGAGGGGATCCCTGGAAGTGTTAGTACACCTTCCGAGGGTGTGATGGAGGGACTGTAGGGCTGTGTCTTCACAGAAGCAGCCTGGCTGTCAACTCTATTGGTTGGTTTCCTGATTCTCTTGACCTTGACTCTCTGTGAGCCTAGCAGTTCACCACGGCCACAGCCAGGGCCGCATAGAGCTTCTAGGAGCTAGAGGATCTGATCTTTTAACTTCTTTGCTCCTTGAGGTAAGCAGTCCCTTTTATCAACATATTGCTGCTTTGAGTCTCTTGATGGGAGGGGCTATTTCGCCTGTTGGAGGCTTCAGCTCCCATCAGTAACTGGGGAGTGGCTTGTCATTTAAGTCCAGCCACAAGGACAAAAAGGTCCCTTTTATAATTTCTCCTCAAACATGGAGGCACTCTCAGTCCTCTACAACAAGGATAACATAGCTGCTGTCTTCTTGGATGAGGGTAGGGCCTGCTATGTCTTTTAGTTGACACATTGGAATAGGCTCATCCTTAGAACACAGTGGACCAGAGTCTGGAAGAGAAGGCCAGCTGGATGGGGTTGGAGAGCATTGCATTAGCACAGATGCCACAGAATGGGGAGGATAATAGCTGGTAGGGAAGCAGCATCATGGGAAAAAAATCATCCTCTAAGGAAAGGAATGGGTGGTGCTTCCTTAACAGTCTGTGTAACTAATACAGTTTAGGTCTGAGAGATTTTGGTAGCAAGGTCATCCCAGAGAGTCCTGGGCCGACAGACACCATGCATCAATATATGGGAATGAATCTGAGTAGCCAACTGGTCCCATAGAGATCTCTCAGACTTTGTTAATCACAGTCTGTTCTAGAGTTCCTTCAGATGGCCATACAATATCAAAGGAAAGCAAATTGGTTCCGCAGAGTCTTCCATTTGGAGGGCTTCATCTTTATGCCAAAGTCAATTGTAAATTCTCTTTCAAGTTGACAATCATGGTTTGCAAAACTGTTCTGGTTCTCACATCAGGACTATGCAGACCCTGTGAGAAGAGCTCCCTAACCAGGAGATGGGGGGTCTTCATATGTGCCTATGCCTGTTGGTGTATGTAGGATGAGCTGGAGGAAACCAGCTTCCCCTCAAGCAGGTGCCTGCCTGCCTAGCTGTCTTCAGCAATATAAGAGGTTTTACCTCAGGTACACACCTATTCACCTCCTGTTATGGGCTGTGAGTGCCCGTCCAAGTAAAACTACCTCAGTGAAAGTATAGTTGGGGCCCAATCAGATTCTGTAGTCACAGAGCTGTGAGGCAATTACAAGCATTCATATGCTCACTCGCCATTCATTCACAAGTTATACATTCCCATTTTTAAATTCCCAGTCTAGAGCTGGCCCTGAGGAAATGGGAAAGCTAGCCCTGATCTCATCTGCTGTAGCAATCTGAACAGTGATCCCTATGCCACACCTGGGCAACACAGTAGAGCTGGCCCTGAATATCCAACCCTGAGGATACTAAATCAGAAGAAATTGCCCCACCCCCTGTTCATCACTGCAAAGGGTGAACTTGCCAAGGCAATAGAGGAGAGCTAGCCCTGGTGATGAGGAAAAGGAGAGTGGGCAGGCTAACCAACCCTGCAACTAACTAGACCCAGAACCAGTGTTATGGTTTGGCCCACCCCCAATATCTAGCCCATTTGTGATCTACTGGAGCACATGAAGGGACCAATCCTGTAGACCCAAAGCTGCTGGATCTCCACAATACAAAGCAAAAGCAGGATAACCAAAAATATTCCCATGAGGGCCCAGCATCAGCAGTGTAGCAGAAACCAGAGGCCTTGAACCAGACCAATGACTCTTTGCAATGAACAATTGCAAGTAAAGATATATGGTCAAAAGGGTTTACTGCATGACTTAGTATGTCACATAACAGCTTCTATGACGAAATTTGTTTCCCTTTTTTTCTTTTCTTTTTTTCTTGGGGGTGGGAGGCTGCAAGGGCAGAGGGCAGATACTTAGGGATGAGAAATGAATGGAATCGAGATGCATGATGTGAAAGATACAAAGAGTAAATAAAAAGAAACGTTTTTTTTAAAAAAAATCCTAGACTATTTTTCTAGAGACTAATACCAGTTTCTTGGTATCCCTTCAAGTCTTTTCCTTAAAGACCAAAAATCTAGTCGAGGCTTCATATGCAATCTTCTGCAGGGTGATCAGCCTGCACTGGCTCTTCCTGCCTATCTCCCCAGGGGTCATTACTTAGTCTAAACATCCAAACAGATGTGTCTACTTCCACTCAGAGACTCTGGATCTGGGTCTGATAATCCCCTTGGCCATTAAAAGAGGACCTCAGAATCCCATCAGGCAACTGTGTTTCCCAATTCCAGAGACCTTCAGTGGGCTGAGGTGCTGGAGCAGTAGCCTCTCTGGACCAACTGGGGTCCATGGTGATGCTGATCTCACTGGGGCCTTCAGAAATGTTGTAAGAATCTTTTCGGACACCGATGAGAGTGGAAGAGAGATATCACTGGTGGACCAAAGCCCGGATAGCTCCTGAAAGGCTCCAATCTCAGGTCCAGATTATATTCTCATTTCATACTCTAAAACCATAAGCTGGGGTGAGCAAGCAAGCAATATTTTACAGAAAGGTACTCGACAGTCAGCAAGTAGGTAAGGGAATTGATCCACTAATTCAGCTATTCCTCCAGGTCATTCTGATCCAAGTAGCAAGTGATGCCATGCTTGGCAGATAGGCAGTACAAACAGTGCTTTAAGTAAATCACTCAATAAATCAATAAATCAGTATCTAATAGTTTTCTGTATTATTCTACTCCATTTAGACAAAAATTGTAGAAAATAATATTCCATTTAGTCTCTAAAATTTAAGAAAATTTAATTGATTTTTATAAAGAAGAACTGTACCTTACACAGGACAAATGAAAAGCTAAATGTTTGTGCCATTTTTAATAGCCATTGTTGAATTTTTTAAGAATATCAACTTTATTTTTAAGAAAATGACAAAACTACTACCAATACGAGAATAAACTAACTTAGGAATACACAAAATGCTACTCAGGAAAATAATACACTCAAAAGTGCAGGCTAACTATTCAGTAGCCACATGTAGTCCAAAGGTCTGTGGACATCTGCAGAGAGGAATACATCTAATTTCGTGCTCTTGAGTATGAAGTTCTGTAAAGAGCAAAATTTGTGCTAATCAGTTGGAAGCTAGAGTA
>LOJH01040850.1:0-11191 GCA_001685095.1 Ellobius talpinus
TTGTTTCTCAGGCTGTAGATGATGGGGTTCAACATGGGGGTCACAACACAGAAGAGCACAGACACTAAGATGTCCATGTCCAGCGAGTAGCCTTCCCTGGGTCTGTCACAGTTGAAGTTGGCTGTTCCATAAAAGACCACCACCACGGTGAGGTGGGAAGCACAGGTGGAGAAGGCCTTTCTCCGGCCCTGAGCAGAGGGAATCCTAAGGATGGCAGAGATGATGAGTACGTAGGAGCCTGCAGTGAACAGGCAGGGGCTCAGGCCGATGGTGGCACTGGCCACGTGGAGCACAGACTCATTGACAGAGGTGTCTGAGCAGGAGAGCTTCAGGAGCAGTGGGATGTCACAGAGAAAGTGGCTTATCTGGTTGGGTCCACACAGGGTGAGTGTGGCTGCCAGTGCCGTGTGAGTTACAGAATTCACCAAATCACACAGCCACGACCCAGCCACCAAGCAGACACAGAACCTTCACACTTGTGAGAAAGTGGATTCTGAAGAATGGTCACATACCTGTCATAAGCCATGGATGCCAACAGATGATCATTGGTTGCTTCTGTCACAATCAAAAAGATGTAGGAGACAAGATCTCCTTAAGACAAGGTCTTTTTATAGCATACCTTGACTGTGGTATTGCACATGTCTAAGAAGTTCAAGTCATGAGTGAAAGAACACAATGGAACGTGAGGGAAAGACTGACTACAGACACATTTCCCAGAAAGTTTGCCATTTAAACAAACAAAGACCACTAAGACCAGAAAATTTGGAAAAATGGCCCCTGCTCTTCAAGATGGCAGGAAATTATATAAGCTTAATTTAGCCATTGTTGTTTGGATCTCCATTTCTTTGAATTCTGTCTCAATTCAAGTGACAATTTGGAAGCAAACATTTAAAACAGTAAGATGTGGTGGCAAACACTGAAAGAGCTCTAGATACTGCAGCTTGACTTTGAGAACAGGCTCATTCCTGTGGGGTCTTCTTTATTTTCATGGTCCATGTTGTCACCAGTCCCTGAGCACAAAGGAGCAGAAGCAATGTTGGATATCCTTGAATGGCTTGTGAACACAACATAGATAGCCTTCTGGGGTAAAACTTCAGTGAATTAGCTCAGTTTTATTCCAGAATACGGGGAATATATAGGATTGGGAAGCATGGGGACAAAGCCCAATTTGTGTTAAGTGGCACGTTCTTGTCATAAGGCTTCCTATATGGCAGCAGAGTCTATACTATAACAAAGCTCCTAGTACAAATCTTAGTTACTGTATGTACACAGGGGAAAGGCTTCTAGCAGGAAACTGTGCCAAGGGTGATGCTAGAGATAAACCAGGCATCCAAGCTTGGAAACAGCTTCAGATTCATTCCTCCGTGCCCAGAGACATTCTTCGGACAAGGGCAGGTAGAGGGCAGGAAGTCTTGCTGGGGATGGAATCTGCCATGTTGCTGAGCTTTGGAGAGAGCTGCCAAGCCAAGATAGATTGCAACCTCTGACAAGCCAGGTCTCCCAACACATTCCTGGATTCCTTAGCTCTGGGTTTATTCTTGTATATATTATCACTGTCTATTAGCTTTTTCTTTCTTTTTTTGGATCCTCTATAAGTATCTAAATTCTACTAGGCAAAGATTTTTTTTAAAAAGATTTATTTAAAATTTTTTTAATTTTACATACTAGCCCCAGTTCCCCTTCCCTCCCCTTCTTTCACACCACTTCCCACCACCCACTCCTCAGAGGGGATAAGGCTGCCCTTGGGAAGTCAATAAAGTCTGGTATGCCAAGTTGAGGCAGGACCAAGGCTCTCCTCCCTGTATCAAGACTGAGCAAGGTATCCCACCATAGGGAATGGGCTCCGAAAAGCCAGTTCATGCAGCCAGGATAAGTCCTGCTCCCACTACCAGGCCCCCACAACAAATCAATAGGCAAAGAATTTATATTAATTCATACATGCTGTACAAACTGGTTAAAAGAAAGGAAGGAAAATGAACTCAATGGCAAGCAGGAGACCAAGTGAGCAGAAGAGAAAAGGATCTTCCTTTTGTCCCACCTTTTTCTGGCTGCTGCCAAAAAGTGATACCCACCATTGGGGTGGAGCCTCCCACATCTATTAAGGTGATAAAAAAGCCTTTCAGGTGATTGTAATTTATATCAAGTTGGCATAAAACCCAGAATTATTCTTCAACTCAAATACATTTCATCCCAATCTCCTTCTAAGAGAAAAGTCACAATACCAGTTTCTACTTTATGGACTGTGAGGTCATCTCCATGACCTCCAAATCCTGTGAACATGAGGTAACACTGCAGAAGAGCATTTGCAGGTATCACTAAGATTATTGATCATTGGTGCCTAACCCAATCATCATCCAATAGGCTTACTCTGGCAGCTGATTGGAGCAGATGCAGAGACCCACAGCCAAACATCAAGCAGAGCTTGGGGAGTCCTGTGGAAGGAGGGGAGGAAGGACTGTAGGAGTCAGAGAGGTCAAGGGTATCAGGAAAACATGGCCCACAGAATCAACTAAGCAGGGTTCACAGGGGTTCACAGAAACTGAAACAGCAATCATGGAGCCTGTAGGGGTCTGCATTAGGCCCTCTGCACACATGCTGTGGTTGTTTAACTTGGGGTGCTTGTGAGACTCCTAACAGTGGGAAGTGGGGTGTCTTTGACTCTTTTGCCTGCTCTTGGGACCCTTTTGCTCCTACTGTGTTGCCTTGTCCAGCCTGGATATAAGGGTTTGTGCCTAGTCTTATTGCATCTTATTATGCCTTGTTTGGTTGATAGCCTTGGGAGGCCTGCTCTTTTCTGTAGGGAAACAAGAGAGGGGCAGTGGATCTGGGGGTAGGGCTGAGATGAGGGAAGGGAGGAGAAGCTGAGGTTGGGATATATTGTATGAGAGAAGAATTAAAACAAAGATTACTGCTCATATGACTTTAAAATACAGAGGTTATAGGCCTGGAGAGATGTCTCGGTGGTTAAGAGTGTGTACTTGAAGAGACTGAAGTTCAGTCCCCAGCATTCAATCTGAGTGCCTAACAGTCACCTATAACCCTGGCTTTACACTGTGATTGGACATGTTTGTTCTCCAAGGACACGTGTACTTGCGTGTACATACTTCCACACAAACATACATATCTACATACTTTAAATAATGAAAAAGTAAAATGCAGTGATTGGTTTGGATTGTTTGAGTGTAACTGTGTTAGCTACTTTTCAGATGCTGTGGTAATATACAACGATCAGGAACAACTTAGAGAAGAAAAGTTATTTTGACTGATGTCTCCAAAGAGATAAAAGTCCACCAAGGCCGGAGACAATGGTAGGAAGCAGGCATGGCTGCCAAAGCAAGAAACTGAGAGCTTACATCCTCAATCTCCAGCAAGAAGCAGAGAGCAAATTGGAAGTGGCACAAGCTTTTAAACTCTCTAGGCCTGCCTCCAGTGACATACTTCCTGCAACAAGGCTGCACTTCCTGAGCATCCCCATCAGCATTGGGGACCAAGTGCCCAAATGACAGAGCCTATGGGAGCATTACCCACTTAAATCACAGTGACCTATCTAATCAAAGGAGCATTTAAAGGCAGAGTGAAGGTGAAGTCTAAGATTAAATCCATACCTAGGATTCAACATGCCATTGCTAGCTGAAAATGAAAGGGGCTAACCATTCAGGAAAAGGTAGCTATTGTCACACAACAATGAGAAATTGAATTTTTGCCAGCTTGAAGAAACTTGGAAGTGGGCTCTTCCTCAGAGAGTTTTTAAACATTCTCCCTCCCCTGTTTTCTTTTTCTTTCTTCCCAGCTCTACCACTCAGAAAACAAAGAGAATATAAAAAAAGCCAAATTTATACCATTCAATTTCCTATTTAGTAGCTCCATAAACAGGGAAAGACAAGCAGGAATCTGGAACCTTTGTGAAAATCAGTGATTTACAGCCATCATAGTGTGTTTGTGTGTGTGTGAGTGTGTGTGTGAGTGAGTGTGTGTGTGTGCGTGTGAGAACATGTATAACAAGCATGTACATTGTACCAAAAATCATGAGTGGAGACCAGAGGGCAGCTTCTAGGAGTCAGTTCTTTCCTTCAGCTCTGGTTTTTGGCGATGAGACTCCAGTCCTTTGGCTTGGTGGCAAAGGCCTTTACCCACTGAGCCAGCTGGCCAGCCAATACTACCTCATTTTGAAACAAAGTTTAGTGGAACTCCAGCCACACCATTCACTAACTACATCCTCTGGCTGGTTTATGTCACAACGATAGTACTGAGCACTTAAGCAAGGGACCAAAAAGCCCACAACCATCTAAAGTATTTGTATTCTCACCCTTTACAAAGAAAAGTCCCCCAAATCTTTGCGTAGTCTTTTGGGGGAGGGTTGTGACTTTAGTAGTACTGTTTAATCTAATTTGAATTTCAAAATCTTCACTTTGTCACTTGTTAACCTTGACCTTAAGCTATTTAATTAGCTTTGAAAGTTTGAATTTTGTCTTGTGTAAGATGAAATAATGTGAGAATTAAGAGTTTTGTGAAAATTAAGTTAAGAAATGAATAACAGAGCAATGAAATATTGGGAGGTGCTCACTTGGGAAACACAAATTGTCCTAGGGTTTCTATTGCTACAAGGAAATAGCATGACCGAAAGGCAGGATGGAGAGGAAAGGGTTTACTTGGCTCACACTTCCACATCACTGTTCCTCATCAAAGGAAGCCAGGCTAAGAACTCAAGCAGGGCAGGTACCTGGAGGCAAGAGCTGATGCAGTGGCTATGGAGAGGAGCTGTTTACTGGCTTGCTCCTCATGGCTTGCTCAGCCTGCTTTCTTATAGAATCCGGGACCAGTAGCCCAGGAGTGGCCCTCCCCCATCAACGACTACTTAAGAAAATGCCTTTCAGATAGACCTTAAGGAGTCGTTTTCTCAACTGAGGTTCCGTCCTTTTAGATGACTCTAGCTTGTGTCAGGTTGACATAGAACTAGCCAGTGCACACTGTCTCCCTGCTCTGCTCATGCTCCACTCTGAGCTTCCTTTGAGATGTTCTTTCTCCAGCTTAAATCATTACTACTTTTATCACCCCTTCCAGCTCCACCCAGAAGCAATAGTACATAATTAAACTCACACTTTTCCTTTTTATAAAACAAATATTCATGAACAACCCTTCCCTTTTGTCTTGTGTCATGGTTACGCATTCTTGAGCATATTGTTATATGATTCCAGGAAGGAAGGAAGGTAGATTTCATCACTGATGTGTTTTTAGTAATATGAGCTCCTCTAAAAAATGGAAATATGACTCTGCAAGTCACGCTATAAAATGTTTAATAAAATTAGGGCGAGTGCCTCTACATTTCCTCTCACAACATGCTCTCTCAGTTGGAAGCCTGAGATTGACATTTTCTGATTCATTTCTCTCTTCCCCTGCCTGTGTCTAAATCTTCAGTAAAAGTTATTGATTCACCCTTTCAAATATACTTCAATTTATGAGTTTATTTCTATTCCTGTGATCAAACATAAATAGAATTTAGAGGCTAGATCCTTTTCATTCTTCAAGTCTCAGCTTGAATATCATTTTTTTGAGATTTTAAAGTTGCATTACATAGGGCTACATGAGGTCACATCCATGCAAGTGTACAATGTTCTGTAAGCATTCCCCATCACCGATACTCTCTTCTCATCTCTCCCTCCCATCAGCCCCCTTTGTTCTCCTAGATGCTTTCACTTCTACTTTTATGCCATGTGCACGTAAATGACTTTATGGCTTTATAAAGTTTAAGAACAGTGAGTGAGGGTGAGTTCAATATTTATTTTTCTTGAGACTGACTTACATCACTTAATATGATCATTTCCAGTTGAATCCATTTTCTTGTAAATGACGAAGCTTTATTCCTTTCTGTGGCTGAAAATTCCACTGTGATTATGAGCCACACTTAAATTTCGTGTGTGTGTGTGTATGTGTGTGTGTGTGTGTGTGAACTTACGCATACATGTGTTCACATGTGCCTGGGGAGACCGAGGTCAATCTAATGTCATTCTTCAGATACCACCCACCTTGTATTTTTGACACAAGTCTCTCGAAGGCTTTAGAGCTGACTGAATAGAATGGGCTGTTTGGCTAGTAGGTCCCAGAACCCTGTCTGTCTCTGCCTCTCCAAGACTGAGATCAGAAGCCCATGCCACACCTTCAACTTCTTTATATAGAGTCTAGGGCTCTGACTCATGTCCTGAAACTTATACGGCAAATACTGACTAAACCACTTCCCCAACGTCAGCCACATTTTCTTCCCAGCTGGCTCTTCAAAGTTGCTCCCCCAAGGAGTGCTGTGGCAAAGGCTGATTCCCTGTCTCTCTGTTACATTGACTTAGAGCCATTTGTGTTGGCATGATATAGCTTGATCTCCAGGCATGATATAGCTTGATCTCCACTTCTCTTTTTGAGGAATCTCCACGCTGAATTCCACAGTGGCTGGGCTTGAGTACAGTCCCATCAGTGTGCCTAAGGGTTCCCTTTACCCACATCCTCCCCAACACTTGTTAATCGTTTTCTTGATGACTGTTGTTCTGATGGGGTTGAGATGGGATCTTGGTGTTATTTTTATTGCATTTCTTGAATGGTCCTTTCCATCTAATCTCTTAAGAACTGTCTATCGTAATGTATTTAAAAACGCTGCAAATAGTAGTCATACCCAATGCAACAAGGCTCACATAGGAGGTTTATTTGAAGAGGAGAGAGAAGGGGGGGAAGAGACCAGTTCCTGGGAACAAGAGTGATGGAGAAAGAGAGGGTGAGTAGGGGAGAAAGGGAAAGATGGGAGATGGGCAAGACTCATCTTTTTTTTTAGGGGGTTTTCAAGACAGGGGTTCTCTGTAGCTTTGGTGCCTGACCTGGAACTAGCTCTTGTAGATCCGGCTGGTCTCAAACTCACAGAGATCTGCCTGCCTATGCCTCCCGAGTCCTGGGATTAAAGGCATGCATCACTATAGCAAATGTCCACAGGAAGTGCTTATTGGCTACAGTTGAGGACGTATCCCAAAGGCAGACCAGTACAGATGCCTGAATCCTAACATCCCCCCTTTTGTTTATTATAAAAAGGCGAGGAGTTAGAAAGATGTAGCAGGTGAGGCGGGTATTGGACACCGTGTTCTCAAAACTGCTTCATGCTGACAGGGGGTGGGGGCTGCGGTCTTTGCCGGACCTGAGAAAGCTGGGGTGCTAGCCACGTCCTGGAGTATCTGAATATTTCATTTCACTGTCCAGTCTCTGAGGAACCATCAGGTGCCACTTTGGACCTGGCAAAATGCTATTCCTGGAAGATCCAAGTTGACTCCCTGGAGCTCACAAGAACTTTAAGTTTACAAAAGAGATAAGTTTTAGAGACATTAAAAAGCAACCAAAGAGAACTGAAAATCCCAATCTTGTGACTACGGTACTATAGTGGTAGAGTATAGTGTTTAGTGCTCTGACAGAGCTAGACTATAGCTTCTTTATTTATTTAAATTATAAATTTAAATTTATAGATCTAGAATCTTGGTGTTGAACACTTGGCAAAGACTAAGTACTTAGGTGCTCTAAACCAAAGGTACTTATCCAAAACATTTGAGGCTTGTTGCTTTCTTCCTCTAAAGGAGATAAAATGAACAGAGAACTCATTAGGACTAAGAAGCGTACTCTTTAACTGTAGTAAAAGATGGCTGCCAGCCACATAGCTGCTGACATCATGATGAGGTCACCAGCCAAGGCAGAGAAGAGCCACATGGTTTCCATTTAAATAAAAAGAAAGGAAGGTTCAGTGTGTGCTGAGCAAGAGGAAGCTGACTTCTCCATCTGACCCACATGTTACAGCAAACAAACAGGACATTGAGAGAGGGAGAGCAGACAGTAAAAGAAAGAAAGGGGAGAATTCTTTCTTAGTTTCCTGACTGCTTAACCCAGGATATATTGAGGCCAGTTTTGATTTGAAAGGGGTGGTCGGTGGGTCTCCAAAAGACATCCCAATGGGAACGAGGAGCTGTAGACGATGACACAGCTCCCGTGAATGAGCAGAGAAGTCAGACCCAAGGGGCTTCAATTCCTAGTGTCCCAGGAATTCAGAGAGGATCAGATTAAGTAGGCACAGGCTGTCCCATGTGAAACCATACAACAGGGACCAAGGACTCTGAACTCGAGAGAGACACAGCCACCTGGTACCAGGACTTTGAGAAAAGCCAGAAGGTGAGGAGAGGACTGTGCTTGAGAAAGGATGCCTCACATCCAGGGGAATGGTCAGAGGGGGGTATCAGAGGGGAGTAGCCCCGCCAGAGACCCAGTTGCCAGTATTGAACAGAAGGCAGAGCCGCCAGTGAATGAGAAAGCAGATTTGGGGCAGGCGGAAGAGAGCAGATCAGAAAGCAATATCTAAGTGGTCTTTGAGCCAGATCTGACTGCAAAGGTGGATGAGTTTAGAAGTCCTTAAATCAGGCACCGAGAGCAAAAGTTGGAGGTATAGATGATGACAAAGTTCCCGTGAATGAGGCAGATAAGGGAGACCCAAGGGTCTGTAATTCCTAGCATCCCAAGAATTCAAAGAGGGTCGCTTTTGAAAAGATACAGGCTGCTCAATGATTTATCAAACACAGATCAGGGGCCAAGGGCTCCAAACAAGAGAGTCATGGTTGCCTCGTACTAGTACTTGAGGAGGCCAAAAGGTGAGAAACCATGCTTGAGAGATGAGTCCTCACTCATGGTAACGGCCAGAGGTGGAGGAGAGAGGGCTCACCAGTCATTTTAGCATTAGATGGAGGGGCCCAGTGATCTACTAGTTGGAAAAGTGAGGCTGTCGTATGTGGTCCAGGTTCCAGGGTCCTGGCATGCCTCAGACTGCCAGCAGGTGGGAGGAAGCACCAGGAGAGCCTTTCCTGGTCAGGGAAACAACATTGTAATTTTAAAAGATGCCGTAAAGAGAGAGTCACCCTGTACAACAGGGCTTACCTGGGAGGTTTATTGGAAGAGGACAGAGAAGGGACAGAGAGGGGGGGTAGAGATTGGTTCCTGGGGACAAGAGTGGCAGAAGAGAAAGAGAGGGGGCGGGGAGGGGGGAGAGAGGAAGGGAGGGACACACACACACACACACACACACACACACACACACACACACGGAAGGTGGGCAAGGCCTTTTTAAAAGAGAACAAAGCTCTTAGTGGGGACATATCCTGTCAGGACCCTAAGGGCAGACCAGTACAGGTGCCTGAATACTAACACTGTCTGCTTTATTTAATGATTGGGTTGCTTTGTTTTTGGTGTTTAGTTTTTCTAGCTCTTTGTGTATTCTAAATATTGACCATGTGTATAGCTACATACATATGTATGAATGTCTGTCTGTCTGTATGTATATGCATAGCTAGTAAAGATTTCTATTCATTCTGTAGCTGTCTCTTCATTCAAGTAATTGTTTTTGGTTCATAAACTTTTTAATTTCTTTTTTATTGGAAATAGATTTTTTCCCATACACTATAGTCTGATTACAATTTCCCCTCCCCCAACGCCTCCCAGGTTCTCTTTACTTCTCCATCCACCCAAATCCATGTCCTTTCTCTCTCTCATTAGAATATAAACAGGCATCTAAAAATAACAAAATAAAATAAGATAAAATAAAAACAAACAGACCAGAATAAGACAAACAGAAAAATGAGCCAAAGAAAAAGCACAAGAAAAACATATAAACTCAGAAACACACACATTCGCACATACAGAAACCCCCAAGAAACCATTATATATATGCAAAGGACTTGAAGGGAGGACCATTGGTGAGTGGTTATCAATTGAAGACAGTTTCTAGTTTAGAGAGGAAGGGGCTTTTTAATTTCTTGAAACTCCATTTGTCACCTGCTGGCACTTTCCCCAGTCTCTCAAGTCACTCAGACAGTGTTTATCTAAACCTTGGAGAGTTTCCCTGAATTTCCTTCTGTCTTTCAGAGTCTCAGATCTTGTATTCAAGTATTGATCCATTTGAAGTTTATTTTATGCAGAGTGAGACTTAAGAATCTAGCTTCATTCTTCTTTTATTTTAAATGTATTTTATTTTTATTTTATGTCTGTGAGTGTTTTGCCTGCACAGGCCCACGGAGACCAGAAGATGTCATCTGATCCCTGGTACAGGATTTTAGGATGCTGGAAGCCACGGTGTGGGTGCTGAAAACCAAACTCAGTCCTCTGTAAGAGCAGCAGGTGTTGCTATAACCACTGAGCCACCCATCTCTCTAGCCCCTTCTTTCTTCTGCATGCTGATAACTAGTTTTTCCAGAACCCTGTTTTTGAAGCTGCTGTCTTTTCTTTAATATGCATATCTGTTTGACATGGTTATCAAAACTCAGTAACTGAGGCCGTGTGCGGTTATGTTTGGATCTTCTGTTCTATTCCATTGATTTGCAGCTTTGTTTTCATGGGAGTCCCATGTGCTTCCATTACAATGGCTCTGCAGCATGACATGAGCTGAGGATGGGGCTGTTCTGCCTCTGGGTTTTGTTGTGGCTGCTTTGATTCTCTGGGACTTCTGCGCTTTCATAAGAATTTAAGATGGCTTTTTATAGTTCTGTGAATAATGCCATTAAAATCTCAATGGAGATTGCATTGAATCTGTAGATTGCTTTTGGTAGTATGTCCATCTTCATGATGTTAATTATCCTAATCAATAACCATGGGAAGCTTTTCCATCTTCCAACTGCTTCTTCATTCTCTTTCTTCACTGCTCCTAAGTTTTTCTTGCAGAGATATCTTTCACTTCCTTGCTTACATTTATTCTTATTATTTTGTGGAGAAAATTATAAATGGGGTTGTTCTTATTTCTTTCTTAGCATATTTATTCTTAATATAAATGAGGGTTGATGGCTCAGTGGTTAAGAATATTGCCTCTCTTCCAAAAGACCCGAGTTTAATTCTCAGCACCCATATGGTTGATTCACAAATGTCTATAATTCAGTTCCAGGGATCTGAAGCCCTTTCCTAGCAACTGTAGGCACCAGTCAGGCATGTGGTGCACAGATATATTCAAGCAAAATATTGATACACATAAAGTAAAAATGAATAAATCATCTACATATATGATAAATAGATAGAAAGAATGATAGATACATAGGTAGGTAGGTAGATAGAGATAGATAGATAGGTAAAATGGTAGGTAGGTAGATAAGTAGATGATAGATAGATAGATAGATAGATAATAGATAGATAGATAGATAGATAG
>LOJH01040852.1:0-14523 GCA_001685095.1 Ellobius talpinus
GGAAGGAAGGAAGGAAGGAAGGAAGGAAGGAAGGAAGGAAGGAAGGAAATCCTACAATAGTAAAGCATACACAACACGTGGACCATAGCATGGAACCACACAAAACTCTAACAGTGAACCAAGTCCCTATAAGATAGTTCGGCATGGAAAGGTGCTTTGTCACCACACTGGATGATCTCAGCTTGATCTCCATGACCCACATGAGGGAAGGAGAGAACCAGAGTTGTCCTCTGACCTCCACATGCATGCCCTTGCACACTCATGCCCCCCACCCCGTGTATGTGCGTGTACACCAATAAACAAATGTCATTTAAAAAGACTATTTGTTTCCCCTACTTCTTATCTTCTGTAATGGGAAACTGAAGTAAAATGAAGAAAAGAAGGAATTTCTGGAACAGAGGCAGCCAGCAGGCTCCACTCTTGAGCACATTATGTCATCTCTCCATTTAGTTACTCAGTGTAACTCTCAGACAGCAGTTTTTAGAAATGCTAATCATGGCACCATGCCCACATCTGCTGAATAAGAAGCCTCACAGGTGAAGCCCAAGCATCTACTATGACATGTTGGAGTTTGAGATCCACTGTCCTTTCTAACATTGCTACTAAGCCAAACCTCACTGAGGGGATTCACAGAGAGGCCTAGTGGGCTTTTCCAAGACATTTAACCAAACCTGTAACCGTAACTACTTCATTATCCCACTGAACACCTTGATTTCAACCATCATATTGGAGAACTCTAAGGGGGCTGGAAAGATGACTCAGTGGATAAGAACATTGGCTGCTCTTGCAGAGAGTCGGAGCTCGATTCCTAGCACCACTCACAACCATCTATAGCTCCAGTCTCAGGACCTAACACCCTCAGCTTTTGCAGGCACCAGGCACAAATGTGGCACACACAGAGACACACATATAGGCAAAACACTCATACACATACAAAATAAAATAAGGATAATTTCAAAAATAAACAAATAAACCCTGTGTTCTGAATGGGGGGAATCAAAGTACTTTAAAGCAACACTAATGATAAAGCCTTTTGAATTTGTTTGTTCTTATAAATCCCGAAACCATGCAATATACATTCTTCAAGAACTTTCATTTAAAGCAATCATAATTAATGAAAAGCAAATGAACTTGAGATGGTCTATGAGATATGAGTGATTGTCAATGATAGTTTATTTCTCTTTGGTTCAAAATAATTTTAATAATGAATGATACATTTCTGAAATGTCCTACAAGCCTCCAAAGAGCCAGTAGAGTATGTCTGTCGTCTCTTGCTGAAATAGTCATGTACTAATTACAAAGCATCCGGTGGACTGAGGAGACAGCTCCGTAGTTAAAAGCACTCATCACTCTTCAAGAGGACAGTGTATTCCAGCACCCACATGGTGGCTCATAACCAACTCTAGGGCCAGTTTCATGGGATCCAATCAATGCCCTCTTCTGGCCTCTCTGGGGCACTGCACACATGTGGTATACAGACACAAACAGCCACACATAAAAAATTTTAAAGTAATTTAAAAACAAGCACATGTTAAAAAATAAACTCTACAGGAGTCAGACATTATTGTATCAGTCACAGATCATATTTAAAAAACACTTACTTGTCTTAGAAACTGCTTTCCAAGATATGAGGTAGCCATGCTGGTTAAGTCCTTCTTACTGCCCACTTTACACCGGATATAACCATAAAGGTTGGCACCTTGCAGCACCACACCCATGATTACCACAGCCTGGGAGAGGGGGAGACAACCAATAGTTACTAGCCCAAATTGACTTTTCTCTACGCCACTAAATGAGACGAGGTAGAGTATAGACAAAAGGAAGTGCTGGAAGTAAGAGGCTAAAGCAATGAGACTCCTCAGCGTGCAGAAGGGACCTCACTGATGCTACTCTGGAGAAGATACTGGACCATTCAAGCAGCATCATCTGCATTCATATTTTAGTTACTTTTCTACTGCTGTGATAAAACAACATGACCAAGACAACAGGGCTTATTTTTGCTTATGGTTCCAGAGGGTTAGAGCTCATAACAGCAGGGCAAGGGCTCAATCAGGCATAGCAGCCAGAGCATAGGCTGAGGACTCACATCTTAAACCACAAGCACAAAGCTGAGAGCAAACCGGGAGCGGGATGAGGCCTTAAGCTCTCCAAGTCTGCCCAGTGACAAACTTCTTCCAGCAGGTCACAACTCTGGAGCCTTGCCAAACAGCACCACCAACTTGGGACCAAGCATTTGAATGCCTGAAACATCTCATTTAAACCACTGCACTACCCATATTCACTCTCATATTCTTAAGTTGAGCACAGTGAGCAGATGGGGGGTCTATGTAGCACACTGACGAGCACGTGGGGTTGATGAAACTAGAACAAGCCGCTCTCCCAAGGCAGGAGGAACACTCTATGCAGAGCTGGTTGGCTCTGGAGACATGCCAGACACCTAGAACTGAGAGAGGAGACTCATGACCACTCTTTAAACATGATTACAAAAGAACTAAAAAGAGGATGTCCTGCAATTAAACATGTTACAAAAATCAGCGAACAATTTCTGGAAACAAAGCGATAGTTTAGATCCCATGGTCCATAAATCAAGGTCTGTTTCTCAATTTTACCACTTTCAGTCCCAAAGTAGTCACAGGCAACATGCAAGCAAACAGACCAAGCTGTGCTTCGATAGCACTGTACAAGAACAAACTTGGGCTGGGCAGGCCTGAAACCCAGTGGGTCAGCCCCTGCTCTACAACCCTACTATCAACAAGTCCATGCAGGAAACACTTACTGCTGGGAAAAATGGAACAGCTAGACAGATGCTGATCTCCTGCTCATACTTCCTTACCCAAGACAAGCTGAATAACTGCTTTAAAGTAAGATCTAAATGTTTAACTAAAGAACTGGTTCAAAGACTAGCAAAAGGAGTGAAAGAAAGGAGGGGGCATCCAAAAGAGAGGGCATGAGCAGAGTCTCTATTAAAGCACAAGATATATTTGAATTAAAATGTCTTTAGGAAACTTATCACTATATAATAAATATAAACCAGTCATTTAAATTTTTTTAAAAAAGCAGTATGTATATAAACCTGAAAATAATTAACCAAATTGGAAAACATTGCAAAATGACCTTACTACCTCAAATATTTTAGTAGAGTTCTGAAATATCTTTATTAAAATGAAATAAAATGCAGAGCTTATATACTTTCTACTTTAATCCTATGTTTCATGGAATGCATAGAATAGAGACAATTGCCAGATGCCTAAGTAAATTTAAAACCTCATGTCTACTTCAGTGGCCTCCAGCAACTTCCCAAGTGCACATGGGAGGCTCCTGGGCATTAGGTATGCATACCAGCATGCCATGGAGCAAGTCCACCTGCAGGCGGAGCATGGATCCTGCTGAGACATCAACTGTGTTAAATGAAGAAAAATTTTAAAACATATTTCTAAGTTGAGGATGGACAGTGAAGTCACACATCACAATCTCCCTCCCCTTGATAGGCAACAAGTAGGGTTTTTAAATTATTATAATTTTGTGTGTGTATGTGTGTGCATGGTGTATGTATGTACATGTTCATGTGTCTGTGTACATGTGTGTAGGCATACATGCACGTAAAGACTTATGTCGACACTGGGTATTTTTCTCACTCATTCTACACCTTATTTTAAACAGAGTCTCTCACTGAATCCAGAATTTGCTAAGTCGTCTAGACTGGCTGGGCAATAAGCCCTAGGGAGCCTCCCGTCTCTGCCTCCCCAGGACTGGGATTACAGGTGTGCGCTGCTGCACCAGCCTTTTATGAGGAAGCTCGGGGTCTGGCTCAAGTCCTCATGCTTGAGCACCTGAGCTGTCCTGAGCTGTCTTGTCTCCCAGCCCACGGTAGATTTTAGGAAAAGCAAATAAGCCGGCATGCACAGAGAAGAGCTGCTGGTCAGAGAAAGAGCCAAGCTGGTGCCACTCTGCAAGAGGTCCCCAGAGAAATAAACTAAAAACTGCCACCTCACAACTCACAGAGAAGCACAAGGCCAAAGGCATACACAGCTGTAAGGAAAAATGCAGAAATGTGAGACTGGACTGAGTCTCCCCGAGCTGAGACCATGGCAGGACCAGAGGCTCAGACAAGTGTTCACAGCCTACCAGAAGACAGAAATGCCACTCCCTGGGAGAAGGCAAGACTCACAGAAGCTAGTCAAGGCAGCGGAGCCTGGCTGTGCTCCTCCTCACGCCTGTGTGTGCAGACCATCAATCACAGCACTCCAACCCAGCCTCATGGCAGTGACCATGAGCCTCAGTAAATGCAGGGAAGACATCAAGAACAGTTCCTTGTAGGACAGCAGCACAGGCAAGATGGTCTACACAAGAGCTGCCAGTGTGAGCCGTAGTAAAATGGACAGAGAAAAAGAAAAGCCACTCCACCAAACCACAGCAGGAGACAACAAAGCAGCACACTGCCAAAGACAGGGCAGAATCCATGCTGGGAGGGCAGAAGCCACCCTCTAGAAGACCTGAAGCTGAGAGTCAAAGCCCATGAAGTAAGCTAAGAGCAAGAGAGGAGGCTGACAGGAGACACACCATGCTTCTTTACAGCCTGTAATCGGCTGCTGCCGCCTGTCTCCAGCACTTTCCTCCACCCCTGACATCACCATGTAATATCCCCAACTCTACTTTTAAGTACCTGTCAACCGCTCCACTAGAAAACATGCTCTACAGGACAGTTTCCTTGCTTGCCTAATTGTGATATCCATGTCCCCAAGCAGCTGACAGACTGAGAACTCTTAAAACATTTGCTGACCGAATAAGCAGAAAAACAATGAAAGAGTGGAGTAACTAGAAGACAGCGATGAAAACATATATAAATGACCCAAGACGGAGAGACAAGTAGTGTCTCAGAATTAGACAATCGCAAAAACAAAAAACAAAAACAAAAAAATTAAATTTAAAGGTTTATCAAAAGCCAATTTTCTTGTTAAAGCAAAACATAATCTTGCACAGTGAATGAGCCCAGGGTTCCAGAAAGACTCATACACAATACAGACATGTCCTGCCTGTGATGCTTTAACATTGGGGGAGAAGGAGGGAGAAAGGAAGGGGGAGAGAGGAAAGAAAAGAGAGAGAAAGAGAGATATCAAAGAGAGAGAAAAATGATTCATTCACATGGAAGTTAGGGTTTTTTCTCTTGAATACTCACTAGCTTAAAACAAACTGGAGTAACATAATCAGTCATCCTTCACGGAAAGTCAGAGACATATTCTTTGGCATAAAAACATTAAAGAATAAACCTATAAGTTGTTTTTTAAAATTTCACTCCACAGTAGAATGTAGCCAACCAAGCAGCACAAGAAGCTGCAGTAAAAGGGTGTGTGAAGTGATGTGAAAACAGTCAGGAAAGCACTTGCCAAGCACACATAAGGAGCTGAGTTCAAACCCCCGTGCAGTGGCACACACTGTAATCAGGTGCAGAGAGCAGAGCCTGGCAGAACCGAGGTCCACTGGTCTGCCAGGCCTACTCAGAGAGCTCCAAGCTGCAAGCCTAGGTGAAAAACAAAGCGGCCACCTGAGGCTGTGCTCTATCTTCCTCTATCTTCCACATGCACATGTGCACACACCCGTGTGCTACTTTCACACAAACACATGCATACCCACAAGGAGATTAAGAGCAAAAAAAAAATCAGAGAAGTATTTCAGAGGAAATTATTATCAAGTCTATCAAACAAAATAACACAAGAACAAACAAAAATGGAAAAAGTACAGAGACACAGGAATGTTTCTTTTCATCTACACAATAACACATCTAAGTATAGCATTCAGCGCAATAAAGAGAAGCACTACACACCTAAAATACGACCCACAAGGGATCCACAACTGCTGACTCCACCACAGCAGCAAATCCACAGACACTGAATACATCTCCTAATTTGTGAAAGGAGATTATGATGCAAATATATAAAGATGATTACTAAAGTAAAAACCAACAGCACTCACACCCTAACAGAAAAATATTAGTGTACAACAGACAAAACCAAGTTTTCACTGCAAGCCAGGGACAGGAGCTATAAAGTCTGGGGAGCAGAGGTCTAGTGAAAACCAAAATACACGAAGCCAGGGTGCATCAAATGCAATGAACTCAACTGTTACAGAGACTAGACTCGCAGTTTGGCTCAGGTGACGGACTGCATCTTTCAAAGACAGCAGCAACTATATTTGTTTCAGATGCTCTTCCACATCCTCCTAATTCCCCGAATAGAGATCCCAATTTCTCATGCCTTGAGCATGGTGAGTGGCAGCAAGAGTGACAATGAGTTCAACCAGTGAATTCAGCCCATGGGCTGGACCACCCCAAGGGTTGCCCACTGCCATAGACACAACTGACAGCTGTTCTAAGTTCCTGAGGTCCGGGGTGATCAGCTAGCCTAGCAATGAGTAAGCACAAGAGGCACCAACCACAGTTTCCTTAAAAGAGCACAACAACCACTGACATCACAGAAACTGGCAAGCGGCTGTGCCCAGACACTCAGGAAAAAGCAGAGTTGGGGACTGAAACTCAGAAACACAAGATGAAGCCTCCCAGTCAGGACGGTCCAATGAACATGTCACGTGATGACTCTGTTACTCACCAGCCACTTCACTTTGAAGGAGAAGAGCGCGCTAAAGGCAAAGATCACCCACAGGATTGGACAGGCGATGAGTCCTAACCAAAAGATTCTTGACTCAGCTTCAGAAATAGTTTTGTTGTCTTGTGGAGTTGACTACAAAAAACAATTAATATAAAAGTCAATTCAACCACTAATCAGGTTTATCAGCAAAAGTTTCTTTTTAAACAGAAAACACACTGTGCTCAAATTCAAAGATTAATAGAGACAATTCACATCCCTCTTGTTGGAACCAAAAACACAAGCTAGTGGCTCTACCACCATGACAACCTTAATAAATGAATTATTTACTTTGCTGCGTGTTTGCAGAACAGGAAAACACGGCCTTGCACTAGCACTGTTTATTCATAAGAAAGCACTGAAGCTATTCTAGGTCAGAGTTAAAGGAAATCCAAGCACCATCTAGATTTCATGTCTCGGCCAAACCCAGGAGCTGTCTAGGGTGATGAGTTGTTTCCACGGCAGATTTGATGTCAGGAACACAAGCTCACTCAGCTTTCTGAGAAGTATTGCTTACAAAGGCTCTGCCAAGCGATACACAAGCAATTTGACTGGTAGTGTTGCCAAGATATTTATCCTCTGTCTCCCAAAAGATTTCCACAAGGAAATAGAATGTTCACTATTAGGAAGCAGGGTGACCCAAAACAAAGAATCTCCCCATGGCTCCTGAGGGCACCGGCTTAAAGAATAGACCAATCATTCTGACCCTGTACCCAACTGCAATCTTCCTGACAAATAGGAAATGACAATGGGAGCAAAGACATGGGAGGAAGTGTCTACTGAACACAGAAGGATCCAGGGTGACGGCCAGCAAGGCAACAAAGCCGGGGATCACCCAGAAGACTTTCATCAGCAGGCAGACAGGCAGCTTAGCATGGCCTGCTCTTAGAATCTTGCCCGTGTATGCCTGTTACCAGACAGAAGCACATTATGCTTTGGAGGCTGTCTGACTTAGGGCAAGAGATCTGCAGTGGTACTGCCAATCCTGACCCCCTCCTTTAGTACTCAAAAGAACCTGCACATTCTTTATCAGTTTACCTTTCTGGACTCAAACACCCAGTGGCTCTTCCCATCCTCATCGATATGATTCCACCAACGTAGGCCAACCATTAGTCTACCAGTGACATTCTGGGAAAGATAAATATGAACACACATTTTAAAGCATTATTTAAAGCATTATAAATCCCATCTTAGTGTACTATTTCACAAAATTATTCAGCTCTCCCCCAGAATAGCCAATTAACCCCTATGTACCAGTCCTGGCTAAAGACTAAACCAAGTGGCCATGCCAAGGCCAGGGTGCATGGAGCTCACAGGATAAGCAGTAGGCATACCCAAAAGTACTATCCTTTCTTCTCCCTAAGATGGAGGACCTGTCCTTCCTCTAAACCTCTAATTCCTCCCTAGGTCTTCCCTTCCTTCTATTTTTAATTTTTAAGATGGGGTATGTCTTAGTACTACTATTGTGATTAAAACCCATGACCAAAGCAATTCAAGGAGGAGAGGGTTTATTCAGCTTACACTTCCATATCACAATTCATCATCAAAGGAAGTCAGAGCACGAACCTGGAGACAGGAGCTGATGCAGAGGCCATGGAGCAGTGCTGCTTACTGGCTTGCTCTCCATGGCTTCCTCAGCCTGCTTTCTTATAGACCCCAGGACCACTAGACGAGGGAAGGCACCACTCATAATGGGCTGGACCCTCCCTGATAAATTACTATTTAAGAAAATTCCTCATAGGCTTGCCTACAGCCTAATATTTTAAAAGTATATTCCCAACTGAGGATCCCTCCTCTCTGATGACTCTAGTGTCAAGTTGACATAAAACTAGCTATGGCGTACAGGGTCTCATATCATAGCCCTCCCTGACCTAGAACTCACTATGTAGACCAGGTTGGCCTTGAGTTTGTGATCATTCTGCTCATGCCTCCAAGTGCTAAGACTATAGGTATGCAATACCATACCCATCCTAGGCCCCTATTGCTTCTAATCTTAACACTGCCAAGTTTCTTTGTTGTGAACTATTACTTTAACTGTGTAAAGGTGTGTTGCATTTGTTTGTGCTACATTTGTTTAATGATGTAAAGATGTGTTGCTTTGCCTGCCTAAGGCGCCTATTAGTCTAATAAAAAGCTCACCAGCCAAAAGCTAAGCAGTAGAGGGATAGGTGAGGCTGGCAGGCAGAGAAGAGTATGTAGAAGAGAGAACGAGGGAGAAAGAGAGTGAGACACCTGGGCCCAGAGAGCCAGCCAGCCAGCCAGACAGACAGACAGACAGACAGACAGACAGACAGACAGACAGACAGACACAGAGGGAGTAAGTAGGGAAGTAGGACATACATTAGGAAAGAAAGGTAGAAGACCCCGAGGCAAAACGTAGATGAAGAGAAACAGGTTAATATAAGTTTAAAAAACTAGCCAGAAATAAGCCTAAACTAAGGTTGAGTATTCCTGACTAATAAGTCTCTGTGTAATGACTTGGGAGCTGGTTGGTGGCCCGAAAGAGAGTCTGCTACATTTGAATTGGTCCGACGTTATCTGTGCTGCTTTTATTTTATCTGACGGCACTGTTTCAGTCTAATCCTTTTGGCCCAGCTTTATTCTAGGTCCAATTTCAGAATTATCTTTAGAATGGGATTTTAATCAATATTTATTTCCTTAAAAGTATAATATTTACTACTGAAACGAAAGTGCCCTTACTTCCAACCCCACCTGTAAGCACCAAAAATGCTTCAGACATTGAAAAATACAAACACACACACACACACACACACACACACACACACACCTTTCTGGGTGGTGCTGGTGTACACCTTTAATTCCAGCACTTGGGAGGCAGAGGCAGGAGAATCTCTGAGTTTGAGGCCAGACTGGTCTACAGAGTGAGTTCCAGGACAGCCAGAGCTTCACAGGAAAAACAAAAACAAAACAAAACAAGCAAACAAACAAAAAAAACAGAAAAAAATCCTATGGAGGCAAACTTGACCCTGGTTGAGAAAGACTGACCCCAAGTACCCTGCAGTTTTTTTGGGGAAAAAAGGGGTATTTCCTAAACACTTGTAAGCAAACTATATTGGAACTTTACATAGAAATTATACCCAGAATATTTAAATGAAACTGGAATAAAGTATGTAGAATCTATGGTTGCTAGTGATATCTTTATAGCTTCTTCCACGGCACCACCACTGAGCAGAGTTCATGTGATCAAACACACCCAGCACTTTAACAACGGGAGGCCTAAAGTAACAGAAAATTAACACCAATCCAAAAATGCTGTCCTGTTTCTTTCATTTTATTCATTATCTGAATTCACATTAAGTAAATTTCAAAATAAAAACAAGAGAACCTACCTTCACTGCCCAAAAGTCACATGACAGCAACAAGATAATCGTCACCATACAGGCAATGAAGCTGCTGCTGAGCAGCTCACACAGGAGATAGACTACAATTGCACTGACTCGAAAGAACAGATGGAAGAAGGACGCCACTGGGTGTCTGGAAATCAAGACACAATAAGCAGCATTATATTTTACAGCAAGTACTAGCAGAGCCGTAACCATGCAATCAGGCAGGGGTGTCCTGGGAAGGAGAAAGCACACAGTTTACCTCTTCCTTAAGTCCCCACCACTTAACTAGGTCCTATTGTTGCAAGGAAATACATTACATGAGTTGACTCTGACTCCTCACGGAGTATAAACTTTCAAAGCACCTAACCAGAACCACACCAGCTTAGATAATCTAATCACATCACAAGAGCCCAAACTAAACTGGAAGTTTTATCTCTTCTTTCCCTCCTTCTCCTCCTCTTTTCCCCCTTCCTTTTTTTAAGATAGGATCTTACTAGGTAGCTCAGGCTGCCGTCAATTTCATAATCTTCCAATTCTCACCTCTGAAATTACATGTATGCATCAGCATACATGTATGTATGTAGACTTTTTGTAAAACAGCTTTATTGACATTGATTCAAATACCACACAATTTGTCTATAAATTAACATTTTTTAATATAGTCAGTTGTGTGACCATCACCAATTTTACAACACTGTACTATGTCAAAAAGCAAGTCTGTACCCACGGGCAATCATCCTCTCTTGTCCCCAACCATTTCAGCCCTAAGCGGCCATCATCTTCCTGTCTCTAAAGATTACACTGTGGACATTCTGTGTAGGTAAAATCACACAACACTTTGTCTCCTGTGACCAGCACCTTTCACTCTGCACAGTGTTTTCAAGGTTCAAGTAGAATTTTATTTATTAAGTGAATTTCTTTAGAGAGAATATATTTACAAGTACATTGAATTTTATTACTTATACAAGATACAATTCTGAAATTTACAAAAGAAATCAAAATGTATCTACAGAAGTAAGAGTTTCCTTGGTTTTTGTCTCTTTTTTTTTTTTAACTGAGAACTGAACCCAGGGCTTTGCATTCTACCACTGAGCTAAACCACACCCCCTATAGAAAATACATAAAGAGACAGTGCAGTCTCAGAAAACAGCAGTCAGTACAGACTTTAAAACATCAGTGCTCGCATAACTGATTTGTCAAGTTTGCTAATTTGAAAGCTCAGTGTTGAACAAGATTCGACATGCCAACTACTCTGATCTCATGTTACCTGTCTCATGCTACGTCAAATCAACAACACGCCTAGCCTACTCTACCTTGGTATCCCCATGGGCTTCTTTTGAAGACCAGGCCCCAAGATGGCAGAAGTGGGGTGAGAGGTGCTGGAGACCTTAGGAGGTGGGCCTATCTAGATGGAGTGGGCCACTTAGGGCAGGTTATGGTTCTGTGTCTAGTCTGCCATGAGGTGAGCAGTGTTTCTCCACTACACCTTCCGCTAAAACATCCTGCATCACCATGGGCCCAGAAGCAGAGCTAAAGAAAAACAGTGCCCATACACTGAAATCCTCCCAATACATTTAAAAGTATTTTTTCTTTTCTCTTTGGTTCTGTCAGATGTTTTCTCACATCAAAAAGTGGGACACAGAGCTGGGTGTGGTAGCACACACCTTTAATCCCAGCAATAGAGAGGCAGAGGCAGGCATATCTCTGAGCCCAGATAAGCACAGCCAAGACTACATAATGAGGCTGTGTCAAAAAACCAAAAACAAACAAAAGTCAACACAAATCCTACAGGTTGACCCCAACAGTGGACACAACAGATTAGACAGAAACACAACTCTAACTTAACCTTGTACCTGATTTTGGATTTTCTTGGTCTATTGGTTGTCTCCTCTTCTGCATCAAACAGTGAGACGTCTTCAGTGTCATCATTACTGTCCTATTAGGAAATTAAATATCTATGATAAAAATGAAATTTGGTGCTTGTATGCCTACTACATACAAACCTACACAATCCTCAAAAGGGAAGGTGAGATTATGAGCTACAACTATCAGGAACTCGCAGCTTAGGAAAAGAGGCACCTGCAGGTCCTCCACCCCAATTCCAATAATCCGAAAACAAAGAAAAAACTCCCCATGACAATCTAATAGTCAGCTGACATTAGCCTGAGCCCTGAAAGAACACTGAGGAGCAGTTGATGCTCCTAAAAGCTGACATCTATCGGAAGCTACTCTCCCCCAAGTCAGAGAAATCTGAAGCTATTGGGATAAACTCAGAAAACCTCACTGACTTCACCCTGTTCCCTTGACTCCTTGCAATGCTTTCTCTTCTTATCAGAGGCTAAATCAACAACTATCATGACCCTAGGACTTGTTCGATCACTATCTTTCAACTCGGTCTTTAAAATCCTTCACAGCAGTGATGATCCTAGAAGATGAATAACCCCAGAAGGCTCTCAACAACCGAAGACCGCTGTTCATAAGATGAAAACAAACGACCACTGGGTTTCTAAGATTCTTCTGTGAACTCCTGAGATGCACAACAGCAGGGAAGGGAGGGCTACCAACTAGAATGAAGAGAGAGAATTAAAATACAAGTATGCACAAGTGTTGGAGGAAAATGAATGGGGTGACATCAGAGATGGCACGTGGGGAGTTTACTGTTTTAAGATAATAGGAATTACAAGGGCAGCCCCTTGTACCCATAATCCAGCATTTGAAGGCTGGATCAAGATGATTACCATCAGTTGGAGATGGGTGAAGGAAAACAGCGGAGAAACTAAAACATGTCTTTGTGCTAACAGGACCAAGCTTTTACAAAAGAAAAAAAGGTGTGGGGGGGCATCAACAGTGCAACCACTGCTCAACACTTCCCATTAAGCAAGGACAAAGTTGCAGTAGTCGCAACTCAAAAATGGAGTACCACACAATCCACAAAAGAGCATGCGGGTGATTATGAGTGAAGATGCAGACAGGAAGGGAAGTCGTATGAAAATTCCTCTGCTGCTTTTCAGTGAAACAGGAAGCAAGGTTATCAGACCAAAAAGAAAAAAGAAAAAAAAAGGGCAAGGAATAAATGTGTTCAAAGCTGCAGCAAAGTTGTAATGCAAAGGTTGCCTGGGAAAGGGAAGGCAGACTACAAAAATGTCAAATGGCCAGCAGGTGGAAGAGCTAATCCAAGGTTCACAGTCACAGACTTAACAGGAACAGTTGGCATGGCTGTCCTTCCCCAGCACCCTTCAATCCGGGTGCACCTTCAGAGAGCGGAGTTGGAACCACCAATGGGTTTTCTCCACTCCACATTTCCCCACAGGAGACTGTTCTGTCACAAATTCTGGTTGGGTCATCCTCACACACTCGGTATGTCACTAGCATGTCTTTACTATCATGTTCTGAAAATATGCTGTTCCCCAACCTAACCTCTCTCCTCCCCCCCTCCCCATACCTTTTGTGGATCCCACCTCCTCAAACACCCCAACCCAAACCTCACACGGGGGCAAGAAACCTGTCTGTGTGGTGCACTCCTATTCTGACCTGGAGCCATAATAATCCCGCAGGAAATTACTTGTAAAATTATATATATGTAATCTAAATGGGAGTTCACAGTCAACTCAAAGGGAGGAAATACTATATTGCGTTTACTAATCTCCAGCTGAAAGACAACTGGCTACAAGGATCCCTACGGGCACAAAAGTGACAACCAACGTGACTAACAGTGCACCAGCGTGGTAACACCTACTCGAAATTAACGCTCTCGTACTCTCCTCTCCCTACAGGACAGCCCCTCACTTGAGTGTCTGGGCAGGAGAGCTGACACCTGAAGGCCGCTCCCCTCATTCGGGTGGGCTGCGGGGAGCCCGGTCACCCCGACATCACACCCAGAGCTCCCTGCAGCCAATGCTCCACCTGGCGACCCATCTCTACATAGCATCCCAGCTCTGCGCCTCCTGGGTCCCCGGTCCACCCGACCCTCGGAGAGCACAGAACTCTCTAGCGACAACTGGCCGGAACCCAGCACTTCTGCCCACCCAGCCTGCCCTTCGTCCAGCTCAGGCAGTGGGCAGACACAGAGACACAACAGCCTCAGAGGATGGACAAGACCCCTCCGGTCCCAACCCAAAAGATCGCACCAGCTCCCGGAACCCGACCCTCCCTCACCTGCGACAACATGACGGCCCCGCGCCAATCCCCCCCACTTCCGGGAGCCACGTCAGCGCAGCGGCCACCCGGTCTGGTGGGAAACTGACGCGGGTTGGTCGCCACAGGACAGGAAGTCAATGTACAGTGGCAACCGGAAGCCACTTGCCGGCAACACTTCCTTTTCAGTGAGGCTCGTGGGAGGGAGTAATTCCCTGGACCGGAAGAGCGGTAGGCGGGTCCATGCACGTAGTGGAAGGGGCGGGGAAAGCGAGTCCAAATTGCAGACGCGCGCAGTGGGAGGCTGAGCGTTTGGGCGGAGCCATGCCGCAGAGGCTCTGAAGAAAGCGAAGCAGAATTGGGCGGGGCCTGCGTGGGCGGGGTCTGAGTGGGCGGAGTCTGAG
>LOJH01040854.1:0-12197 GCA_001685095.1 Ellobius talpinus
TTGGCCAGTAGCCAGGCAGGAAGTATAGGCAGGGCAACCAGGCAGGAAGTAGAGACTGGGCAAGGAGAACAGGGGAATTCTGGGAAGAGGAAAGCTCAGTTTGTGGTCATCACCCAGACACAGAGGAAGCAAGATGAGAATGCCTCACTAAAATGGTACCAAGCCAAGTGGCTAACATAGATAAAAATAATGGGTTAATGTAAGATGTAAGAATTAGTTAATAAGAAGTCTGAGCTAATCGGCCAACTAGTTTATAATTAATGTAGACCTCTGTGTGTTTCTTTGGGACTGAAAGGCTGC
Organism: Ellobius talpinus; assembly: GCA_001685095.1. Taxonomy (NCBI): domain Eukaryota; kingdom Metazoa; phylum Chordata; class Mammalia; order Rodentia; family Cricetidae; genus Ellobius; species Ellobius talpinus. Next base: position 301 of record LOJH01040854.1, read on the forward strand.
GGGACTGAGTGGGACAGAAGCCTCAGTCAACAGATTTTGAAGATTTTGTATGAAAAAAGCTCTCAGTAAATTTTATATGGATTTCATATTGAAATAATATTTTAGCCAATTGAAAGTGTATTATTAAATATAATCTGTATTTATTTTTAAATGTGGCACATTCATTGATATTATTATCTTCTACTACATAGTACTGGGCCTAAATATCTTTTGATAGACAATGCCTTTTGCTTTATGTGATCCTTCCAAAGAAATAGAAAGCTATCACCTTGCTATTGCACAGTGCTTAGAACTTGAACATTGCCAACTTGGCTAAGGACAGGGACAGTCTATGTCACTCTGCCCCTAGAACAAATTATATAGAGAGAAATTTAATGTGGGTGCTGTATTCACCCCATGCCTTTGCCCCTTTATCTGGCCATGCAGAGCAGCTTGCTGTACTTGGGGATTATGCTCGCTCTCGAGCAGACTGGTACTGAAATGTTTATGGAAGAGGAATCTGCTTCTTCTACAATATGTTTCTTTCTTTTATTTATTCATCTCTCACACAATATGTCCCAACTACAGTTTCCCTTCCCTCCACTTCTCCCATTCCCCTTCCTCACTCTCTACCCCCCCCAGATCCACCCCTCTGTTTCCCTTCAGAAAGGAGCAGGCCTCCCAGGGATATCAACCAAACACAGCACAGACTAACACATTACAGTAAGATTTGGCACAAACCCTTAAACCAAGGCTGGATGAGGCAACCCATTAGGAGAAAAAGGATTCCCAAAACAGGCAAAAGAGTCAGAGACAGCCCCCACTTCCACTGAGCTCCACAAGAACGCCCAGCTACACCAGCATAGCACATATGCAGAGGATCTGATGCAGACCCCTGCAGGCTCCTGCCAATCCCGGTCTGTGTGAGCCCCTAGGAGCACTGATGAGTGGATTCTGCGGGCTGTGTTCTTGGAGTGCCCTCAGCAACTCTGGCTCCTACAGTCCTTCCTCCTCCCTCTTTAGTGGGGGGGGGGTCCCAAGCTGACTGCCTAATGTTTACCTGTGGGTCTCTGCATCTGCTCCTATCTGCAGCTGGATGAAGCCTCTCTGATGACTGAACTAGGCTCTGGTCTATGAATATAGCAGGATATCATTAGGAATCATTTCATTGACTTGTTTTTTCTGTTTGGCTAGTTGTGTTTATTCTATTCCACGTATTTTGGCTAACCAGCCCCTGGTTTCTGGCCATCCCGGCAGTGTTGAGCATGGGCTCCCTCGTATGGTAATGGGCCTCAGGTTAGACCAGTCATTGGCTGGCCACTCCTACAAGCTCTGTACCACCATTACGTCAGTACATCTTGCAGGCAGGACAACTTGTGGGTGGAAGGTTTTAGGGCTGAATTGATGTCACAGTTGCACCACTGAAAGCCTTGCCTTGAAGATGGTTGTTTCAGGCTCTATATCCCCCATTACTAGGATTCCTCACTAGGGTCACCCTCATAGATTCCAGGGAGTTTCCACTGCACTAGGTTTCCACATTGGTCCCCCATGCAGCCCAATTCCAGTCATCTCTCCCCACACTCTCTCCTCCCATCCCCCACCCCTACAATAAATTTCTTAATTATATCATGGGTTCTCTTTGATAGCATACAAAGATACTCAGCTGTAGCTAACGGTCCTTTATTTGTAGCTCATACTTATTTTGGAAAGGTCTAACATGTGCTACTCCATTACAGGTGGAGTAACTAACACGGCACAGTATCAAAACAGACTGATGGTGTATGAACCTAACCAGGTAAGAACTTGATAAGAAGTCATTGCCTTAGGATGCATTTATGAAAGGTTCCCATAGGAGATATTCATTAGAATGCCACACAAATGCACCTTAAGCTACATGGGGAAAGGAACAAACCTAGGGGACCATCTTTGGTTCCTCATTATTACTGCAAAACTTCAGCTCCTGTAGCTTCATGCTATATCAAATGACACAGAGCTTTGCATTCTGTAGAGAGGACTTTGGTTGTAGCTATGTCCTTCTGGAAGGGATGGCATTGACCTTGTTATTCTCAAATCAAATAATGTCATTTGACTTACCATAGCCAACTGTGTTCTAGAATACTATCTAGGACAAAGGCATTTGGAAGTAACTGAAGGAGTCTGAGAATGGTGTGCCTCTAACAGATCGGCCCCTTTTATGCAGTTTCGGTGTGCACTTACTTACCCTTTTCCACTAAAATGAAACATGTTTTTATTCTCTTTTCCTTCTAAAACAAATTCTTCAAACAGGCAAAATCTAATGAGTTTTGCCATTTCTATGACTTAGATATCTAAATATTTTCTTATTGTGACAGTATTCCAAAATGGCATGATGTGGATGTTTAATACCCATCAGCTAGCAATATCTGGATATGAAACAACAGGTTGACTTTGGCAGGCTGCATCTGGTTAGGTACCACAAGTTTATGCATAGTGTTCCTGGTATTTTTGCAGCATTTTTAACAATGACTTTACTGAGGAGGACATTTCTCTTTTTACAAGTGTTTCTCCTGATATTATTAAAAGCTGTAGATTGCAGAGACTGCACGTTTGTGGGTCAGCTGTCTCATGAGGGAGCATTAATTGCAGAAGCCTGAGTTTGGTGCACACATGGTTAAGGAAGAAGACAGCATTAACACTGCTTAAATGAGTTCTGTTTCATGTTTGTACACACATGCTCTTTTTTAAAAATTCTGCTGGCATATTGTTTACGGTGGGTACTGGCAAACATCACATCTGCTTGCATCTTGCTCAGAATCTCAATAACTCTATCATTCAGCCCTGGTGCTTATTTCTCTTCTAGGCCTTTGTGGAGAGCCGATAATGCCTGCCATCTGCCACAGAGCACATCGCTACCTGCCAACAGGCAGGCTGGGGTGACCTCTGGTTCCCCACCACTGATTAGCATTCACACGCTAGCTTATTAGGAATGACCCCACCAGGCCTCTCCTCTTCTTTGCCTTTGCAGCGGGTGGTGGCTCACCTGGCAGGCACTGCAGTAAAGGAAGCTAAAGATATAATCAGGGGATGTAGGCAGGCTTTGCAAACCAGATGGCATCTACAGTCTTGTGGCAGGGGACTGGACTGCTAATGCAAACACTGATTCCTAATACTGTAATAGGTTATCGCAGAGAGAGCAACCAAGATAAGCATCGTCAGAAATTTAAAATTCCCTCAAGCATAATGCATTAAAGATATTTCTTAGCAAAATGCCTGAAATCTGGCTTTGACTTTTTATTAAAGACCGTATTTGATTGCAGAGGTTCTGTGTTCAGAGGAGCCAAACAGGATAAGCTTCTCAAACTAAGCAATGTCTTTTTTTTCCTGCAGTTTACTCTGAAAAATTAGAAATGAGCAAACATATGCCTATAACAAATAAATGCCACTATATGTGTGCCTGTAGTAAACAGGGTTGCACAGTGTGTACAGGTCATTGTGATGTTTCCTGCCCCAAATGCCACTGTGTGTGCCTATCAGGGATACATGCCACAATGTGTGTTCCTGTAGTGAATAGGATTGCACAGTGTGTACCTATAGTATATAGATGCCATTGTGTGTGCCTATCAGGGATACATGCCACAGTATGTGTGCCTGTAGTGAATAGGGTTGCACAGTGTGTACCTATAGTATATAGATGCCACTGTGTGTGCCTATAAGGGATACATGCCACAATGTGTGTTCCTGTAGTGAATAGGATTGCACAGTGTGTACCTATAGTATATAGATGCCATTTTGTGTGCCTATCAGGGATACATGCCACAGTATGTGTGCCTGTAGGGAATAGGGTTGCACAGTGTGTACCTATAGTATATAGATGCCATTGTGTGTGCCTATAAGGGATACATGCCACAGTCTGTGTTCTATAGTGAATAGATGCCACAGTGTGTGTGCCTATAGTGAATAGGGTTGCACAGTGTGTACGTATAGTACATAGATGCCATGGTGTGTGTGCCTATAAGGGATACACACCACAGTATGTGTGCCTGTAGTGAATAGGGTTGCATAGTGTGTGCCTATAGAACATAGATGCTATGGTATGTGTGCCTATAAGGAATACATGTCACAGTATGTGTTCCTATAGTGAATACATGACACAGTGTGTGTGCCTGTAGTGAATACATGCCCTAGTGTGTGTGCCTATAGTGAATACATGACACATTGTGTGTATCTATAGTGATGAGTTCCTATAGTATATATGCCAATGTTTATACACGCATGTTTGTGTTGTAGTCTGCTTTTTTCTTTGCAGCTTTGTGAACTGGTGAAATTCTGTGCATGCAAAACATCATATGAGTTTTCTGGTTCCAATCCAATTTTGTCTTGGCAAAAGGAAATGAGGTTCTTCCTATATGCTGAATTTCTATGAGGAAGGACGTGGTTGGGTTTGTTTATTAATCTATCACTCAGTTTACTTGTCTGTCAATTGGTTAATTGCGATTTAAATTTAAAGTTATGGTTGACTCTCAGATAATTTTAAAATTGCTATTGCATTTTAAATAGGAATCTTAGGTTAAGAGGGGCTGAACTTAGCATTCTTATTATTGAGGGTGATCTAGAGCCAAATATTAAAGATTTTTCCATTCCTTAACACTGTCATATAAAGCTTGGCCTTCTACCAATATAGATAAATATGTCTAGACCTAGTTATCCTATTTGACGAAGAACATAAATCAGAGTGTTAAAGTGTGAACCGATTCAGATACAAAGGAAACGTTGTTACTGAACCAAAGTTTAGCTTGTCCTCTGATCTCAGGTTAATTTCAGAGAGAATGGGAAAAATTCCTTCACCCTAACTTATCTGGGACCTTGGTTACTCAACATGTATCGACCCACCCTTGCCCCTTTTATTGAGACACGATCTCACTATGTAGCTTTGTCTGGCATGAAATTCAGTATGTAGACCAGGTTGGCTTTGAATTCAACAGAGATCTGCCTGCCTCTGCCTTCAGAGGGCTGGAATTAAAGGCGTGCACCACACATTTTCTCAAACTCTGTATTTTTAAAGCAGAGAGCATGTACTGGACATTTATTACATGTGAGACATTTTCTAAAACCTAAGTGGATATCATGCAGGCTGTATTGTCCCCATTGCCTAGATGAAGAGATGACTTCGGGAGTAGGGGCCGGGGAGGGGTGGGTCTGCAGGTGGATTATGTCTTACGTGGTCTCAATCTACACTGTCTTTTGCTTGTTACACCATCCTCCACACTGCACCCAGTCATGTGCTTAAACAGAAGTGATTTCTGTGAGCTAAGCATCATGAAATTTAAAACGGCATTATAAAAGGCAAAATGCCTTATAAAATGCAAAGCTACCAAATTTTCTTTTTAAAATGAAAGCCACAAGCTAGAACCATGTAATTCTTTCTTGTTGTCACGTATGAAAACCACACCTTTCAACACATAAATAATAGGCAAGTAAGATCATTTGGCATTAGTGTTCTTACTGCTAGAGAGGCACGCGGCCTTTGCTATTTGTGAGTCTTTTTAACCCAATGCCCCTGAATGGTTTTTTTTTTCTTGTTTGTTTTGTTTCAGAATAAGTGGATAAGCCGTAGCCCCATGCTCCAGAGAAGGGTCTACCACTCCATGGCCGCTGTCCAGAGGAAACTCTATGTTCTTGGAGGCAATGACCTAGACTACAATAATGACCGGATTCTCGTGCGCCATATAGATTCTTACAACATTGACACTGACCAGTGGACACGCTGTAATTTCAACTTGTTGACCGGCAAGTATTTTTGGATAAGCAATTTAGTAACAAGCATAGGGGCTGGAGAGATGACCATCGTTAAGAGTAATAGTTGTTCTTCTTTAGGACCCAGGTTTGATACACAGCACCCTGGTAGCAGCTCACAACTATCTGTTATTCCAGTCCCAGGGGATCTTGTGCCCTTTTTTGGCCTCCAAAGGGTACCAGGAACACACGTAGTAAGTACACAGATATACACACAGACAAAACACACATAAAAATAAAATAAAATAATATTTTTGAATGTCTAAAAATAAAAGCCAAAACAAATAATAGAATAGAGATTCAAAACATTCCCAAACTCATTTCTTGGACATCTAGGGTATATTATGTGAACAGTGAGTCATACAGATTCTTTACCCAGGAAGACATGCATGATTTATAGCTAGAGTCTAGGCTCCTTTAGGTGGCTGGGAATCTAGTTTCTATTTTGCCTTTGTGTACCTTCTCAAATGACCAAGACAATCATATCGACTCAATTTTCATCAAGTAATACTCATGTCAGACTTTGATACATGTAGGAGGGAAAAGATACCAAGAGTTAATAGTTATTTTCCCCTTTTTTAAAAGTCAGGGTCTAATGTACATCTGAACAGCTTCAAAGAATTTCTGTTCCTCTCCCTCCAACCTCCCTTTGACTGAGGCTACATTTGTTTCCCACCATGTCCAATTGTATATAATGCTGGGATTTGAACCCAATATTTCATGCATGCAAGGCAAGCACTCTACCAACTGAGCCACACATCCCCAGCACCAAGAAGTTCCACTTCTCACTACCTGGTCCTCTTTTATCTCCTGGGAGGTCAGGAAAATAGTGGCCTTCATTATTTGTCATGGCTGTATAGTGTGTCTGTGTGCAGCCTAGAGATCAGACTTGAGAGCCGCTGTGTGTATTAGAGCCTTTTCGGCCACACAGAGATGCCCTACCTGTGCATCTCTGCAGAGCAATCAGAGATGTGGATTCCTCACAGAAAGGGATGGGGTGAATCAGTAAGAATGCACTTACCCCGATGTCCGAGATGGAGCTGAAAACTTTGTCTTTCTTATCAGCTCCTATGGTCAACATCCAGCAGGATCCTGGCAGGGCTGTGTGATGTCAGGAAAATCACAGTCTGTAACTGGTGGGTTAGTCTAGTTCTTGAATACATTTAAGATGCAGAGTGGGCATCCAGTCACTCACGGATGCTGCTGGGAGGCCACACGGGGAGCACAATCAAGGATTTTGGCTGCTTTGTATCAAGCTCCTCTTTGGGAAATGATTTTGTAGGCCTATTCCAAGTTCTGATCTCCCAGGCAGAGTGGCATCTTAGATCCTAGATCCCTGGATCTGTGATTCTGCCTTCAACTTATTTATTACTCCAGTCAATCCTGTGCCAGCTCATCAATAAAAAGAGACTTTCACTCTCTGCTTGCCTGCAGGGGAGAGTGTGTGCTAGTGAGTTATTCTGTCTTCTTTTTTGAAATGGGAGGGGAATCCTTCCATCACTTTGGCGTGTCAGTATCTAGGGATTGTGTAGACTGGTCTCAGCCTGGGAACTTTAATATAATCTTAAAACTGTTGACTATGTAAAGGAAAAAGGGTCGCAGTTTTATCTGTTTTGTCTGCCATTTGTCTTCATTTGAGGCGTGGGGTGCGGGCATGCCTCTGTTATGCCTTAGGGTTACAACAGTTACTTTTTAAAGTTAAGCACTTGTCTATATTTGTTGGCTCAAGTGCTATATGGAGCCCAACGGATGTTTTACATATCTCAAATATCCCCGATTTCCACCACCAAAGACGAATGGCATACAGAATAATATGGAATTCATGGTCCTACATAGCTTGCTACTACTATCTGTAGTGCTCCATTTAGTAAGGTGTTGGTAATAGATATTTTGGCCTGGTCCTAACTAGACAGAGGACACTCTTTGAGAAGTTGTGGCTAATTCATTTTAGTTCTGGAGACAGTGATGAATTGCTGCAAAATTCCTGTGGAGTATACAAATATGCCACAGGGGGAAATTGTATCCCTCAGTGGCAAAAGGGTTAATTAAAACATGTAAGAATTTTTTTCTTTTTATTCAATTCTCTTTACTTTAGGCCAGAATGAATCTGGAGTTGCTGTCCATAATGGGAGAATATATTTAGTTGGTGGATATTCAATTTGGACAAATGAGCCTCTGGCTTGTATCCAGGTGAGTGGCTGGAGATCCTTTTGAAGTTCGTGCAAGTGGTTCAGCGAGGTTATGTTTTGCAATTCAGCTGCAGAAGGAGAGATTTAATGTGCAGAAAGAGGCTCAAGGTCCCTTTCTCTGTGTAGCTGCTGCAGCCTGAATCCTATATTCTGGAAATGATGCCTGCTAAATGACTGAGACCTTTTAAAAAAAATTAAGATGGGGACAAACTTTAAAATAGCTATAAAATATACCAGAAATGGAGAACTTTGGGTAGCTTATTCCCCTTTTTAATACTTAAAAAAGAAAAGAAACTTTGGCAATGGTCACTCTGTACTCCATTTTAAAGATACCCTATTGTCATGCATTTCGTACATTTCATTTTCTTCATTTTCATAATTGTCACCTGCAGAGACATTCTTCCTTCCTGGCAGAGGTTCCTAGGAGTAGTGGCTTATGGGTAGTCTTCTAGGACAGCTTCTGCCCCAAAGAATAGCCCTAGCATTTCACAAGTGAACCAGGCAAACTTGCCCGGGCAGGATGCCAGCTGGGTCTCTCCAAGCAGAAACACGTACTTTGTTGTTATATGTAGCTCCAAGTGCCCTTTGTAATTCTTATCCATTTTCCTTTTCACAAGTTCTCTAGCAAAATCTTGACATGCCTTAGCCCTGACTTATCTAACATATCCTTGCAACAGCTCATATTTTTTAACCTAATTTTTGTGAGACTTTTGAAAACTGTTTTAATATTTTTAATGGTTGCAGGATGATTCTGGCATCATTGTCATCATTATTATTACTATTAGTATTATTCTGAGACAGTATACAGCCTCACTACACAGCCCTGACGTACTTAAAATGCAGTATGTAGATCACGGTGGCCTCAAGCTCCAAAGATCTGCCTGTCTGCCACCAGAGTGCTGGGATTAAAGGTATGCACCACCACACTTGGCAGTTCCAACTGTTTCTTTTTCAGGCATATCTCATAAGGAATATTCCCATGTATCTCATAAGGTTATGGTATGTGCTTATTAAGGAACTGCCCCGTGTTGTCTGCTGACATCTGTTTGCTGGATTACATTAGTTATGGTCCTCCTTTATTTTCATGCCATCATTTTTCTTCTCTCCTTTTGGTTTGTCTCACCACAGATTTTCCTGAGCCTTACATATTTCTGTTATTCACAGAGATCAAGTACATATGAAAAATATGATTGTCATCTTTGGTTGAACAGACCTGAGTTTTACAGTGAATAGCTAGAATTCATTTGTCTTAGCACACAGGGAATGTTCACAAAACTCAGTCATGCTTTACATAAAGTTGTGGAGGAGGAGATCTAAAAAATTGTCTTATGTATTGCTAACACAGTGCAAATAAATTTGAACTTAACAAAATGCAAAATTAAACCTCTCCATAGCTGGAACAATAAAACACATTGCCATGTAGCTGAGTTGAAATTCATAATGAAACAAAGACCCTTAGAATGTTGTAAAAATAAAAGCAGTATTGCAGAATGTGGGGCAAATGTAGCTTAGCAAGTTAGAAAATAAATTTAAAAATAAACCTAAAATAAAAGATAATAAAGATGAGAGAAAGGTAATGACTAGGAAACAGTAATATAGTAGAAAAATGTGAGAACAAAAAGCACCTGGATATAATAACAAACAAGCACCACTTTCTCCCGAGGAGTGCCTTGTCTTCACCCAAGGATGTTTTGGGCATTTTTTCAGTCCTTTGGGTTTTCTTTCCAACTTTTCAGAACTGAGATGGCATTGCCTTGGGCGGGAGTGTTTCGTGGTGCCGGAATGCTGTGTTGCAAGTGGCCAAAACTTTCTTAGATGATTTTTACAGTGGTTAGTTTGAATTTTTATTAAGTTGCAAAACTCAAGATGTGTTTATGAGTATATTTTCACTAACATTAAAGTTCGATTAGCCATAGAATAAGAAATAAATTAAAACTCCAAGAAAAGAATAAGAAACTCTTTCAACATGTCAATTTTAGGAGAGCAGAATGTGGTCATATTTTTTCAAGTCTGTTTTGGCAAGTTAATGTGTAAGACAGAACATTTTAAAAGCAAAACAAACAAAACCACTCAATAGTGATAGAATTTGTCTTATCCCCAAATAATTTTTCCTTTTAAGTGGTTCACTAACCTTGTACACTAAACTTTTTTCAAAACTTTTTATTTACTTATTGGTGTGCATGAATGTTTTGCCTGCTTGTGAGGGCAGAACATGCATGCAGTTCCAATAAAGACCAGAAGAGGGCATTAGATCCCCTGGGAATCAAACCCTGGTCTTCTGGAAGAGCAGCAAGTGCTCTTCATATCAACAAGGAGCCATCTCTCCATCCCTTGTCCACTGATTAATTGTTAGCAATGTCTGGTTATTCCCATACAAACTTTATTCACAAAATGAAGGTGTGTAAGTATATCCTAAACCACTGAGGACACGACATTCAAAAGTTTCCTCAGTATTAAGGTAATACTAAAGGAACAGATTTTTAAAAGTTTGAATAAGTTCTTGTGTTAATGGAATGAATTTTACCTTTAAGTTCACATAATGAAATAGATTCGTGCATTTTTCCAAAAATAATACAGGTAATTCTGCATTTCAGTAGGCATACCGATGAATAGAATCAAGCCTCTTGGCAACTCTTATCTATCCCTGTGGCTAGCACACTGGTTCTACAAAGTATTAGAAAAACCTGAGGAAAAAGTTTTCTCTTTCTTTAATACTTTTTTATGTTTATGTATGTGTATGTATGTATGTATGTATGTATGTATGTATGTATGTATGTATGTTAAAGGCACATTCACTTGCCAGGCGTGGTATACATGTGGAGGTCAGATAACAACCTGCAGAGTTGATTCTCTTTTACCATATGGATTCAGGTCATCGAGCTTAACAGAGAGAATGTATACCACTAAACCATCTTGCTGGTCCTGCTTTCATTTTTTACATTGCTGTGTGTCTGTGTCATGTGATTGTACATAAGTACACATGTCGACATGTGTATAGGCATATTTGTGTATGGGTACACTTGCATGTGTGGTGTACGGAGACCTGTAGCTGCTTGCAGGTGTCTTCCTCTGTTGTATTTGACTTTATTTATTGAGACAGGATGTGTCACTGAATTTGGCACTCCAATTACACTATTCTAGCTAACACACCAGCTTGTAGGTGGAGCCTGTCTCTGCCTCCCAAGTGCTGGAATTACAGTTGGCCACCACATGGGTCTGAATTTTATATGGGTTCCGGGAATCTGAACTTCTATCTTCATGTTTGCAGGACAAGCTCATTATTCACTGAGCCATGTCTCCAATAGCATTTACAATTAATAGATGTGCCCATGTCAGCATATCGCTTAGAGAGAGGTTTGTGAACAAAATCTTCATGAATAACAGCAGTTTAAAGACTTCCTTCCCCCATCTTCCTTTTCCCTCCCCTTCAACCCTTTCCCATGGTCTCCATATTCCCAATTTACTCAGATCTTGTCTTTGTCTACTTCCCATGTAGATTAGATCCATGTATGTCTCGTAGGGTCCTCATTGATCTCTGGGATTGTGAATTGTAGGCTGGTTTTCTTTGCTTTATGTCTAAAAGCTACTTATGAGTGAGTAAATATGGCATTTGTCTTCCTGGGTCTGGGTTACCTCACTCAATATGATTTTTTCTAGATTCATCCATTGGCCTACAAATTTCAAGATGTCATTATTTTTCTCTGCTGTGTAGTACACTGTGTAACTGTACCACATTTTCCTTATCCATTTTTTAGCCGAGGGGCATTTAGGTTGTTTCCACGTTCTAGCTATGACAAACAATACTGCTGTGAACATAGTTGAGCACATGTCCTTATGGTACAATTGAGTATCCTTTGGGTATACACCCAAAAGTGGTATTTCTGGGTCATAGTAAAAACTTATTTTCAAATTATGTGTATGTATGTATGTATGTATGTATGTATGTATGTATGTATG
>LOJH01040855.1:609-14523 GCA_001685095.1 Ellobius talpinus
GAGAGAGAGAGAAAGGCAGAATGTGAAGTGAGTTGTAGGTGCCCATGGATGAAGGAATAGAGATTCCCTCTAGGGTTGAGGTGTAGGTAATTCTGAGAAGCTTGACGAAGGTGTTAGGACTGGAATTTGGATCCCTTTTATGCAACAAGCATACTTTAACCACTGTGCCATCTCTCTGGATCCATCTCCACTTTGATGAAGAAAAGTCTGAGGATTAGGAACAATATCTTCCCTAACAGGTTATAGACCAGGCCCCAGAATCTGCAGTTATTCTAGTGAAGTTTTCACTTCAAGATAATGGCTAAAGCCTAGATTTCTGAGGATGTACATGCCCTTAGAAGTCTTTAATTTCTCTACTCATGCCAGTTCAACAAACAGTAATGTTATGGACAATGATGGCCTTATACTACAAGCTCATGAGTTCATTCACTTTTGGAAAATTTAATAATGTTGTTAAGAATGGCAGTCATTCCTTAGGCAAGAGTAAGGAATATATATAATAAATTAAATGCACATTAATTTTTAATATGCATTTTAATTAGAAACATAAAGACAAAAGTTATATTAGAATCTAAAACTTCAACTACATTGTTGTCAATTATATTGCTTATAGTAAGCTCACTTCTATAAATGAAATGGAACCTACAGAATAAGAGAACTCTGTCATAAGGAGTGTGAGGGGGCAATTTACCTTACTGGGCACTTTGGGAACAGGTACAAGGCAGATAAATATCCCTGGCACATTGGACCAGCAGGAAAAGGCTTGAAAAATCATTGTCTTAAATATAACAGGAGCAGGGATAATGCAATGTATCAGTAGATAAAAGCTCTAGCTGCCCAGACTGAGAACATGAGTCCTATCTCTGGGGTCTACACTTGTTATTCTCTGACCTCCACATGCAAGCCTTTGTGGCAGATGGACCTGCGAGCATACACACAGGCATGAACACACACGACCAGTAAATAACTGTCAAAACAAAGCAAAAAGAAACAGAATGCATGAGGACGAGAACGACAAGCTCGTGTGTAGGGATCTGTAACCTCTGAAACTCAGAAGACAACTGATGGGCAGGATATGGCCCGCACAATTGATAATGTGCCAATTTATGTAGAAGGAATTCGTGAAATAATATTTGAGAACATCATATAGTCCACAAATTTATTTTTATGAGTCAGGCAGCAATAGGATCTGAGGATGAGTAGCAGCAGGTGATCTAAAAGACGGATAGATTCCCAGATGTTCTTGAAGACAGAGAAAAGTGGTCAGATGCCTTGAGCCTAGGAAAGCATGCCAGCTGGATCTAGCTCAGAGAGGAGGGTCGTGAGGTCAGAGTTCCAGTATCTAGCCAGGGAAGAAAGAGACACGCACATAGAAGTCATAGAAGCAAGGTAGTGAGTGAGAATCAAGGGGTAATGAGAACAACCCAAAAATTCAGTTGTTTAGAGCACTTACCATGTTTAATCCATACAACAGTCACATTCCAAATCCCTGTGACTTTCAAGGGTCTGCCTAGTCATCATTTACGCTTCAGAAAGATTTTGGAGTTTAGAGATTCTAGGTTAAAAAGCAGCTTCAATGTCCTGATAATGAAACCAGCTGTAGGACTGGGGAGACGGTTTACTCAGCAGACTGCTAGTAGTACATGTGCGAGGGCTGGAGCTCACCCTCAGGACCTGGATAAAGACCTGGATACAGACCTGGATATGGTGATGTGCTGCGATCCCAGCACTGGAGAGATTACACAGGATGATCTCTGGGGCTCACTGGCCAGCCAGCCTAGCTAAGGGGGTAAACCCCAGGGTCCACTGCGTGGACCTGTCTCAAAAAAGGAATAAGTTAGGGAGCTGCTGAAGAAGGCACCAAAGGCTGACCTCTAACCTCCACATCCATCTTGTCTCACATGCTGGTGTTCCTTTGTATAAATGTACATTTTCATTCACGGGAACACCCTTACTCATACATACCCACCACATTCTGATGGTGATAACACAAAGAAGCCCAATCATGAGCACAGCCAGCAAGGTGCTACTCTAGAGCAAGCAGACATGTAAGCACTAAGCTGTGTCCACCTCCTCTCAGGGCCAGCTTCTCAGTGTGCCATACTGAGTCCACAGTCCAAATTAAAGATGAGTCAGAATTAAAAGTTTTAAATAGCCAATTGAGTTTGCAGACTTGATGCTAATGCTAGCCCCTGCTTGGAGATTTATCAGCTTAAAGTCCATCTGCTGTATAAAGCTAAAGCCAGAACAATGTATTCACAGTCTGGTGTGGATTTCAAATTAAGAAATACTTTCTAAAGCTCTTAGCAGTAAATGGATATGCTCTCCAGGTAGAATTTCAAAACGTCCTGCACATAATCAGACAGAGGACATTCTCCCTATTGTTGTCTGCCTCCCTCCTCAGGGCTGTAACAGGAGTGGTCTGGAGGTCTTGGTTCTTGTGTGTATGTATATGAGGGTAAGCATGCGCACATGTGTGTGAATGAACATAAAAATGCGTTCTTGTTTGTATGTGCCCATACCTGTAGATATAGCCATGCATACACACATATGTGTGGATGTGTATAATAAGCATGCATGTATTTTCATATGCACGTACGTATATGTGTGTGCTTGCACATATGGGAGCTGTTGTGAGATGTGTATATGTGTGTATGCATGTGTGCGCTTGGCACCTGGGAATGTGTTTTTATACCGTTTTGCATGCCAGGGTAGGACAGGAGGCCATACATATGAAGGACAGCAATTCTTACTTCATTCTACCCGCACTCTACAGAGGAACCTCACCCGTTCCCGGGAATGTTTCTGTTTAACCCTCATGATTCCACTCTATCCTGAAACAAAGCCAAAGCTGGGCTTCGTTTTTAAGAATGTTCAAAATAGTTCAGATCCAGGGCAGTTTCTTTTCACACTATAATATTTGGAGATTAGAACTTGCATGCTAAATCTAGTGATAAATTTTTATCCCACCTGAAAATCATTATTGAAGTCATGGCATTCCCTTTGATTGATGGCAGCCGCGTTTGGCTCTTGTGTTTGTCATCTTCCACAGGGAGGTATATCAGCTCATCAGATCTCTTGGATCCCTTCTCTGTGTCATGTTTACTTCTGGAGCATACTTCTACCTGGCATAGATCCCAGACAGTATTTAACATAAAACACCTTTTTTTCTTATTATTTAAAATCAGGACATTGGTAAACAAGTCAAGGTGAAGATTAAAATTAACACCGTAATTCTCTAATCTCAGGGAAAGTCTGAACAATGTCTCATGTCACATATTCTATTCCATGATCATTTTAATATGTTCTAAGACTCATTTGATGGCCATCTTTCATATATCTGTGTATGGATGTGTTTCTCTATGCATTTGTGTGTAACCTTATTTTTATCAGCCAAGGAAAATTACATTATATAATTCTCTGCTGTTAACCCTCCAGCCCTAGAACTTGAAGGATTGTGCAGTGTCATGTCTACGCGATTCACCCATTCAGTTAGTGCAAGAGCAACTAAAACACAAAGGCCTTGTCATGTTTGACCTATCTAGATCTTTAGCCCCACACACTTTGTACTTAGTCATTTCTCAATAATTATTTGTGAGGTTGATTTAGCTCAGTAAGTGAAAAGACACTTGGAGGAAATATTCAAAATATAGGAGTGAAGTACATCAGTGCCCTGGGATTTTTTTTAATCAATACAGGGTCTATGGCAGGAAAAAGAAATTGGATTCTCTGATTACAGATACCAGAATAATCAAATTAGCTATGTTGCCACAATCAAGATGTTAGTTTAGCAAAGACACCCTCTCAGGGGAACTCCAAAAGGAAATTATTCCTTGCCTGCTTCACCTTTAGAAGATGGGCAGCATTCCCTCGAATCTCTGTTCTCATTGGTCATTTTATTACCTCTGAATAAATTCTCTCTGGGTCTTTCTCATTGAAGGAAACGTGATTACATTTAAATCCCAGCAGACATTTCTTGATGATCAGATCACAACATCTAAAAATGAACGGTATCTGCCAAGACACCTTGTGCCACATTACGTAAATGGGGGCATTGCAGAGACATTAAAACATGCAGCTTCTACTGGAGAACAAATTATAGAAAAAGTATCAAGTCCAAATGGATTAGAGATGATCACACAGATACCTTTTGCCTGAAGAATAGTCAATGCTAAGAATTAGGAACAGAAGTTCATGTTTTTAAATTTGCTTATTTGTGTAAGAGAGAAAGGGGGAAGGACACATCTCCTAGAATCATCAAAGGACATCTCAAGGAGGTCAGTTCTCTCCTTCCACCATGTGGGTTTCAGAGATCAGACTCAAGTCATCAGACTTGGCAGCAAATGCCTATGACCTCTGGGGAGATGACTCAGTGGACAAAGGGCTTGCTGGCTGTAGGATTATTTACTGCATAGTTGGTAGACTTTTTGAGGCTAAATACCTGAAGGAAATTGGCTCCCCCTTTCCTGGAAACCATCAATTGCTAATAACTTCTTATTTAGGGAAGAGGTTTTGAGCCCCCATCCGCACCCATGCTGGGATTTTTGCTGGCTTGAACTTGTACAGGTACTGTGTGTGATGACACAGCTGCTCTGAGTTCAAATGTGCAACCACTCTGTTGTGCCCCACAAATACTCTTGTTCTGCAGTCCCCCACTACCTCTAGCTCCTACAATCTTTCAGCCCCTATTCTGAGGCGATGCCTCAGCCTTGCAAAAGAAGGAGGAGGAACTTGGTATAGTTCATCCTTTTGGCGCTGAGCACTGCCAGTCTCTTGTTGTCTGCATGTTGTGGATTGCTGGGTCATTTATCACCTACTGCAGAAAGAAGCTTCTCAGGTGAGCTCTGAGGGCTGCACTAATCTATGCACATTACATTTAACCCCAAAAGTCTGTTTAATACTATGTCTATGCTCCTTTAACAGAATAGAATTTCCCCTAGGTCCTGTTACTTGGTCACTCATGGATCTTGATCCTGCTAATTGTACCAGGCATGAATTCTATCTTATGGAACGTGCTTTAGATAAAATCAGAAAGTGGTTGTTACTATCACAACATTTCATGACATTATTGCATCAGTGGGCATGTCCTGCCAAGTTACTAGCTATTGTAGTTCTCCAGGCTTACAGATGGGTAAGATTAATGATCACTCTTCTATTCCAGAAGCATGGACATCACGTTTCAGCCCTATGAAGGCTAGCTAGCCAGTAGGAGCAAGCTTCCAGACTTATTCCTCAGTGTCCTTTGATCTAAGTATGTGCTGTCTTCATCAACAGGATGTCACCACTGATTCTTGTTGGTAACAAAGAGCAATGCCAATAGCCTGGAAAATTTGGGGACCTTTGGAAACTCATTGTTCCTCATAAAACTATAAATAGATATACCACAAGATGCAACCAATCAACTCTTCGGTGTATAGCCAAAGCACTCTATCTATATATCCAACTACAATTCTGCTTCTTTATCCATTTCACGGCTGTTTTATTCACAATAGCCAGGAAATGGAAACAGCCTAGATGTCTAGATGTTAAAAAACTAGAGAATGGATAATACAAATGTGGTATCTTTACACAACGAAAATTTATTCAATTGTTAAAAATGAAATTGTGAAATTTTCAGGTAAATGGACGGTGCTGGAAATAATCACTCTGGGGTATCCAAGACTCAAAAAGAAAAATACCACATGTCTTCTCTCATTTTCAGGTGTTGGTTTTGAATCTTTTCATGTGTGTGCTTAGCTTGGAGTATGTTAGAAGTCAGAACTCTTCGAAGTCGGTAAGGGGACATGGGAACTTTCAAGGAAAGGAAGATATAATACAAGTGTATGTAGAGGGATTCACAACAGAGGAGTAAGAAGGGTTAGATGGAGTGGAGGTGTGAGGGATGGGTTGAAGAGTTTATACAGGAGATTGAATAACACTGGACACCTTAGAAAAAGTCATATACAAACCTACTATGGGGAAATTTTCTAACATATACACATGCACATATGAAAAAAACTTGAGTGGAATTATTCTATGCTGGGGACAATGACTCTGTTAGACACAATAGGCTATCACAAAACCCAGTGCTAGGTAAGAGTTAATTATCTTAAACATTCTTACAGTTGTTGATGAATATATAAGGCAATACAAAAAATTCATAAAATATTGACTTTGTGCACTTGAATTCAATCATATTAGAAACACTGAAAACTAAGGTGCTTTCTTTCTTTGTAAAAACATTTACTGGAAATCTCTAAACAGTGTTTGGCTTTTTTCCATGGTATGACTTACAAATAGCATCTTTTTTAGCTTTGGTAAATCACCATATTCTCCTTTTAGTCTGCAAAAGCCTCTAGCTCGCATTTTCAATGTCATGAAACATCTGTAGACCTTCAAGCTTATGCCTATCATGAGTGCCTCTGGAAAAGCTTTACTGTTTTCACCAGGACCAAATTATGCTTTACAACCAAATTTGAAAAAAAAGTCATTGACAATTTCATGCATGTATATAATGCATTGTGATCTGTGACTCTCCCACAATCACATGTTTTTTTTTTGGTTTTGACTCTCTGACTTTAAGCTGGGCTTGCCCTCGTGAGCATGTGGGCAGAGCTCTCTATTACAGAGTAGCCAGTTTTCCAGTGGCTAGAGCACTCTACTTCGCCTCTAGTCCAGCAAGGACCTTTGCTGAGACCAGTGTATCTAACATCTCAGTTTTTAAAAAGAATTTGAGGAGACCCTGTCTTCATGTGAAGAGTCTCAAAAACACCAGGTTGAAGCCATAGTTTGTGCCTGTGTGGTATGAGTATGGTGGCATCAGTGCTTTTTCTCATCACTATGACAGATAAGTGACAATTAAAAGGAAGAAAAGCAGTTTGGCTCACTTTCAGTCTGTCAATCCATCCTCATGGGGAAGTTCTGATGACTGGCATGGGTAAAGAAAACCTCCTTTTGGGTCTAGAGAGAAGACTCAGCAGTTAAGACGCTTACAGAGAACTCAAGTCACTTATGGGTTCCCAGCATGCACATGGCAGCTCAGGTCAAAGGGATCTGACACCCTCTTCTGGTTCCCATGGGTACCTGTAGGAAAGTAGGGCAAATAAATCATACAGGCACACACACACACACACACACACACACACACAAATAATGAAACACACACACATAAATAATAAATAAGTAAATCTTTAGTTAAAGAGAGCTTTTCCCATACAGATGGACCAAGAAGCAGAGATTATGCTAGAATTAGGGTGGGGCAGATTTCACAGGCCTTCTTTCGGTAATATACAGTCAGCCTGTACTTTTTCAAAACTCTATTCAGGCTTAAAAAATAGCAGTAGAACAGGGAATACAGTTTTTAACCATAAGCCTGTTGAAATATTATAGATTTGATCCCTTTTAATAGGTGCATGTTCTTGACTTCCTGTGGGTGCTTTCATGACGATTTGAATTTTCCCTTTCTTTTCTCCTTAATGAACCTTCTTGGGCCTACTTGCTGCTTCTTTTGCTTCTTTGAGGCTTTTCACCCAGAAGAGCTCTTTTGTTGCCTTTGAAGTTTTACCTTTCTAATCTCTTCCAGAAAAAAACAAAAAAGATGTATTTGCAAAACCTTCTGTCTTTCAGACAACTATGAATGTGCACGAATGTGTGTGTTTACATGTGTCCTTGTGCACATTTGTGTACATACATGTTGAAGAAAGAGTAGAACCTTGGGTAGTGCTTAACAGGCACTGTCTACCTTGTTTCATTGAGACAGAGTTTCTGAGTGGTCTGGAGCTTGCCAAGGGAGCATAGAGATCCAACGGATTCTGCCTTGTAAGCTTTGTGATTGCAAGTCCATCTACTACAGCCAGATGTTATAAGGGATAGAAGTCAGGGTCATACACTTACAAGGCACACACTTTATACACTGAGACAACACACCATGTCTTCTAGGCAATCCCTTTGCAATTTCAAGAGAATGTGACAATTGTCATTCTCTTCATGTGTAACATAAACCAAAGGGGCTACAAAAGCATAAGATAATTTGGAAGAACTGATCTCTTACCCAAGCAAAGAACATCTGCTCTTCACAAAACCAGTTTGACCACTGACTTGGCTTTCATTACTCATTTTTTAAAAAAAAAATTTAGAAACTGGAATCATCACACTTAAAAAACAGATTGTTGACTATTCCAAAGTGTCAGCACTGACTTGGAGCCAAGATAATGTAGAAGAAACTTCCCCAGGTCTGACATCTTGTGTCCCATCTGTGAAGACCAAGTGCATTGTCCAAGACTTGAGTCAAGACTGAACATTCATAACCACAAAGTCCTTTGTAAAAATAAAGCTCAGATTCTGTCTAGGCAGCCACTGAAGGTTGAAAGGCAATTATTGTGGTAGCCACATAAAAGGCCTTGCAATAGTAATTCTAATATCAGGCATGGGTGATGTGAGAATGTGCGATTTGTGTAATAAAACACAAATTATTTTGTTTATGCGTTTACTTACAATATCCAGATATATATTTTTATATCTGCCAATATCTATGGTCTGAACATCACCAATAATGACACAGACTAATTTGTTAGCTGTTCTTTGGATGGCATGCTTCCAAATGCTCCTCCATATTGTCAATTCTATTTGACAGGTGTACTCAAGAATGTAATCACAATTGTAAAGCTTGCTCAGGAGATCCTTTTTAATTAACCTTCAAGATAAGTCTAAGATAATGACACTTTTATTTCCCTGGAATTCATGTCACATGTTATTGAGAGGTCACTGAGAATACCTTATGCATTTGTGACTAGGCACATAGGCAAGGATAAAGGCTAGCTGTTGCTTTCAGCACTGTCCACTATTGGAATCCTGACTTCCTCTTAAACTGAGCATTTTATCCCCACCTCTTATTACTGAGCTCCGTGCCTCTGTTTTCCTTCTGTCAATGTCACTCTGTCTTGTTATAAAACTGGGCTTTGCATCTGATTAATCTGATAAGAGAGTGTGGTTCACATCTCTGATAGCAGCAATTGTGGTTTGATCATCCTGGAAATAGTCAGAGACCCTGGAAAGCTAAATCAGGGTCAGGGACATGTTATCCATGGGCAAAAAAAAAGCAGCAATAGCCAACAGACACTGAAAACAGCAGTACTTGATTGTGTGGGGACTCTGGGAAAGGCAGAGAATAATCTCGGGATTTGTCGGCCCAAGGACAGAAATTTACTGGGAGATTTACTGACTGGTTGAAGATTGACCCCTGGCTCAACAGATCCTCTGAATGTATGCAGTTGTACCTCACAGGTTCTAGCATTTCAAATGTCACAGTACTGGGTATAGAAGGTGAATTACATATGTGTTAATCAAGCTTATATGAACTACTTACTAGAAAGTGGCAAAAATCATAAAGAGGAGAGGCTAAGATTCAGGGCAGCAGAAACACCCACCTGCCACACAATTCCTATATAGTAAGGCAGGAAATTTATCTTTGAGAGATTAATTATTTGCCTGAAAACACTCTGCTAGCTCACTGCCAGGCCTATGCTAGAGACTCTGATCTTTAGGTTACAGCCTCCTCTCTTCCCAGCCCAAATCACCAACTCCAGAAAGCCCAGCTCCTGCATTCTGCTTGTACAGGAGCACTCGGTCCTCTGGTGTCTCCCTCAGCTGCTTACAGGAACAGGGCTGGTCTGTATCAGCCCAGCAAAATCCCCTGCAAACTTATAACGTCCCTGCAAGGCTTCATGATGTGATTGCTTGTTTTGGTTGTCTTTTTTTATATATAATTTTCAGTTTCTAATTTTCCATATTTTTTATACTGTTCATGTTTAATCTGTTGATTGCAATATATTGAGTTGTGAGACCAATTTTACTATCAATTGACTAGCATTTTCAGAATAAAATAACTGAGAAAATAAAAATATCAAAGTACATGATTTATATCACTTTACAAAGAAAAAACAGTGCTTTCTTTTGGTGTGTGTGTATTATATGTGTATGTATATATGCATATATGTATATCACTGTATATGTATGTCTGTGTATGTAGAAAATAATTTCATATGATTTATCATGAAAAGGAAACATCTGAAGTCATTTGCTAAATCATGGTTTCATAGTGTAGGTAGGATCAGTGGTATTTAAACGCATGGCATACAAATCCTAGCTCTATCACCATCCACTGCAATTTTGTATTCTGTCCATAAAATATCAACACCCACAAGGGCCAGTGCTGTGAGGAATAAACTACTGACTGTTCACTGAAAGCTGTAGGATGCTGCTTACATATTAGCATCACTCAATAAATATTCTCTCTATTATACAAATAGAATCAATGTATGAAGCAGAAAGTTTGCATGCACTCTTTGTTCAGCATGAAATAAGGGAGAAGAAAGTCATCCATATTTCTAATTTCCTAGAAAGATGTATTTTGAGAATTGATTTAAGTCTAAAATTTCCTGCAATTGTCTTCATATTCTGTTCCAAAGGACTCATCACTAGCTAATATTCTGTTTGTACAAGTATAGGATTTATCAATGTAAGTCATGAATATGTTAAGAAAATCAAAGTAAAGTGCTTGTTTTCTTAAACCACACCCCATTCTAAAGTATGCAAGGTGTCCAGTTTCTAAAGGATAGATGACCTGGGAAACAATGTCTGGTGCCTCAAATAGTCTTGGTATCTTAGCAAAATGCTTTTAAGTTTCCATAAGCTAGCACAGGATTTTTACACTGTTGTTCACCCAGACTGGACACCAAAGAAAAACCAAAGAAACAATTCAACTCCAAATCTAGCTGAGTGAATCAGGGAGCATCCTGGGATTACTAACAGGGGTAGATGACTTGCTGCAAAGCCTACCCATCATTGGAATGCTTCCAAAAGCTGCATCCTTGGGCATCTCTCTGTATCACTCACAGGTAGCTCACCTGGTCTGGTTAGAGCAGTCTCTTCCTGGAGTTGTTCTTGTTTATAAAACTCTGAGCTGGGACCCTGTGAATCCCAGAAATTTCAAGAAACTTCTGTTGTCTTTTGTTTTATTTTCTTCCTGGGACTATTAAATTTTATTTACTTCCTGATTATTAAGGAGACACTTCCCAGCATGGAATGTTTCAATTCAGAGAAAATTACATTAGTATAATTCACACTTAGCTCAGAAAGAGCACCACAGTCTAGACTTTGGGGTGGAGGCGGTGACTTTGAACTAACACTGCCTGAGTGTGGCAGTTTTCTTTATGTAATCTGGAAGAGTCATGCCTGAATTGATTGCACATTAAACACTGCAGGACGACTTTGAGAATCATTTTCTGTCTCATTGAGCCTGTTAGATAGTAAACACTGACATTTCCCAAATTCATTCAGGATGGAATCTGGCAAGAAAGCGACACTGGATACAGAGACCAGCAATTCTGAGAAGCCCTGGATTACAGTTTGCTTTTCTGGGCAGAAAATGATGCTGTCGTGATTGTTTTTGTACATCTGCCCAATTATTCCATAAATTAATATTTCCGGCTCCTTTACAGTCAGCCTAAAGGAATCATGGGTAATAAGATCCTGACATGCTAGGAATGCCTCTAAGAGAGCACTTTTTCCTAAGTCCCAAACATAGTCAAACTTTCGAGCATCATTGATACATTGTACTGACTTCCACTGACAACATCTGGTGATATTGCATCTTGCCTCCAGTGATGATCCCCAACCATGCTCAGAAACCTCTTTTGCAGTTGTGACAAAAAAAAACCACTTATATATACTCTTATTCACTGTTGGTATTCTTCCTATTGATAAAACATTACATTTGCCCACATGAGTTCAGGCATATGCATACCACCATGAAAGAGTTGGATGTCAGAGGACAGACTCAAGTGTCAGCCTTCACCTTCCACCCAGTTCCAAATGGTCTAGTTATTGTTCACGGCGTTGCATGCCAGGATTGCTTCCAAGGATTTTCTTGACCCAGCCTCTCATTTTCACCACAAAAAATGCTTGGGTTAAAGCATAAAAGTTCTAAGGTCTAGTTTGGTTCCTTCCTTGTCTCTCTGAATGTGGGTGACAGCTCTACGGTTGGGGCAGACTGAGGTGCCACTGTCAGTAGCACCAGGATTTATCCCTACTACTTGTACTGGCTTTTGGGAACCCATTCTCTTTGGGTGTACACCTTGCTCAGCCTAGATATAGTAGGGAGGCCTTGGATCTTACCTAAATATATGTGCCTTACTCTCTCCGAAGAATGGATGAAGGGGATAGGATGGGGGAGTAGGTGGGGGGGATAGGAGGAGGGGAGGGAGTGGTAACTGGGAAGGTATGTAAAATGAAAAAAGATTGTTTTCTTTCTAAAATCATAAAATAAAGATACAGTGTCTTGTCTGGCTTTGTAGGAGTTCTGGGGATCCCAGGTCAGGCCTTTGGTTTCACAACAAGTACTCTACCCATTTGGCTTCTCTCTGAACCCCACTTGTATTTTTTCCTTGTGTTAAAGCTTTATTCAAATTCATAATGGAAAATATTTCAGCCCCAAAGAAGAACAGTTATGTCATTTGCAGGTAAATGGATGCAGCTGGAAAAAATCACATTAAGTGAAATAAAATCGTCTCAGACAACAATGCTTAGACTTCACAGACACATAAAAGTATGCACATTCTGATGACATGGAAGCAGAAGTGAAACAGAGAAGATTTCAGAGGAAGAAGGCAAGGAAAGGGGACAGGGAGTCTGGGTGGGGCTTCTAGGAGTATCTTCGAGTATGATCCTAGTACATTATATACATGCATGAAAATGGCCTAAGCAACAAAACATCTTCCTTTAAAATATGTGATATATCATAACTGAGAAATGAATAGATCCTTCTATAGGTGACAATTTTTGTATTATTGCATATGTTCCTGTCTACAATACACATTTAAATGATACATCACAATGCGTACAAAATTATCACTTCTTACAACACCTGAAATCATCTATTAGAGCCTTCCTTTGAGCAATGCTCTTTATTTGTATCAGAAAATAAGCCTCTTATTTGTATCAGCTAACAGCCCTTCAGGTACATGAACCTGCTACTGTTTCTCCTCTCTGAGCTAAATCTCCAAATCTTCCTGAACCGCTTCCTGCATTAAGTGACTTCATAGCTGACTCCATCCTAACAGCTTCGCTTTAAATGCTCTCTTGTGTGCAAAAGTCAGTTTTAGAAAGTGGAAGGAAGCTTTCAAAGGTGCTACCTTCTTCCTTGTCTCTAGAACACAGAAGCACCCACCTCCGCTGCTTCCTTGTACTGAGTGGGAACCCTGAGGGCCTGACGTCTGTAAAGCACAGACTGGATCAAGCACAGGACGGAGCAGCATTTCTCAGCATATTTTAGGAATGCTCAGTTTTCTGGTCTCATTGGGTTGGCTATTGAGCCTTTGTCTCAAGACAATGGATAAAAAGTCTTTTTTTAAAAAAATGAAGCAAATGTCTCATCATCCATACCTGCATTTTGTTCAAATGTTGAGGTAACTATAGACTCATGTACAGTTTTCCTTATAATAACAAAGGAATAGGGCTATGGATGTGGGGTAAGAGCACTCGCTGTATATGCATGGACACTTGAGTTTGGGTCTCCAACATCCAAGAACACTCAAAAGTGTGGCTGTACATGCAGGCCTTAACTCCAGGGCTGGAGGGATGGGCTGGCTGTTAGCCTTGCTGAGAGGCCTTGTTTTTAAGGGAATAGGGCCTGAGAGTGATAGAAGAGGAACTCAGTGCCCTCCTCTGGCCTCCAATGGACACTTTCCCCCATCCACACAAATGCACACACACATATGAAGACACACAGACACAGATTACGACACAGAGAGGTTCTATGAATCTGTTTCCAGAGTTCCTCAACAGCAAGAGCTCACAAAATTGTACGACATGCCAATCAAGATAATGGTATTAAAATAGTGAAAACACAGAAAATCTTTCTGTAGTGAATAGGAGCAC
>LOJH01040858.1:0-14522 GCA_001685095.1 Ellobius talpinus
CCTAACCTTGAGATGAGATTCTAAAAGATCCTGGTGCTTCAGGGTGTCACCTATACCCCATATTGTAACTAGGAGAGATCATGTCTTGGAACAGAGGTGTCAGGAGGAAGGCCCCTCCTGTGGGGCAGGTAAGCCCTGTTGACCATGGGCCTGACTTGGCAAAGAGCTTGGCTGGTCTTCAGCACTGTGAGCTCACGGACATAGCAAATATTCCAGGAACATTTCAAAAGGAAAAAAAACACAAGACCTGATGGCAAGCTGGACCTGGAGAAAAGGGGAAAATCCGAAAAGTCCATAGGATCTGTTTTCTTCTCCTTATACTGCACACCCAGAGGTGGTGGAGAGAGGAAGGAAGGGAGGGAGGGGGGAAAGAGAGAGAGAGAGAGAAAGAGAGAGAAGGAGGTGGGGGCAGGGAAGAAGTTCGAGTTGAGGCTGAACCTGGCTGCGGCTGTGTTGGCTCAAGGTTGCTTGTGGGCAATCACTAGGATGGACAGGTAGTTTCTGCCTATCAGAGACTGTGGGCTGCGGCTCAGGCAAAATGGTCCCTTGGAGACCACAAGATTAGAGCTATTTTTCCAAGAAGGCAGGTAGGGGTAGAGAAGGTTTGTGCTGAGAAAGAACTGTCATGATGTAGAGAGGACAGTCAAGCAGGTGGTAGGGACTCAGCCTGGATGCTCAGTGGACTCCTCCACTGACTGCCACTGCTGTCTAAGCCACTGCTCTCTCTCAATTTTGTCTTTCACTAAAATAAGGGGATGATATCAAAGGGTGCTGCCTACCTTAGCTTTCTGACAATCTAAAAGAGATGAGGGGGTGCTTTCTGGTCCTCACTGGGTCTAGGGCCAAGGAGGGGCAGGGCACAGGTAAGGACCCCAAAGACTAGGTGGGAAGGTAGCACAGGAGAGAGAAGAAAGGGAGCAGAAGGTAAGGACCACACAGACACCATGATGCATAGAGACATGCGCGCTCTGACAGATTTTCAGCCTCATGCGTTGACACCCTCCTACACATAGACCCAGCCCCTCGTGCAGACACTCAGGCACATCCTACAAGAGCCCCTGGAGAGGTTCTGCCTCCCCCACCAGACACCTTTGCTTCCGGGGTTTCCAACTTCCTTACGCCTTGAGCTTACACAATTGTTGGGGGAGGGTGCAGCTGAGATGGTCCCTCACTTCTGCCTACGGGAGGTCTAGAGGCACCCTTGACTCTGGCCCTGGTGCAGTTTTAAGCTCCTGAAGATAGCATGTGTCCCCCTCCTTGGCTTCTCCTGTGGAATTCTTCATCTTCTGGTGGTGGTAGGCTAGTAGCTAGGGAAGGATCTGCTCCTTGATCTCATGACCCAGAGGAGGATCCTGAGATCTGGAGATATACTATAAGGAGCTTGGGAACCATTTGCCTTGTTTTCTATGTTCATCTCACTCTTCAATCCAGTCAGCAAGAGCTAACAATGCTCCCTTTTCAGTCCATATCTCTCCATTTGAACTGTATGCCAAGCCCTTCCTTGTACAGCACACCGCACTCCACCTCAAGTCATCTTTTACTCAAGAGCTGTTTTTATTATTTTCAATGATGTGTAGGCATGCGTTTCTGCCTGTGGGTATGTGCACATGAGTGCAGGTGCCCTCGGAAACCAGAGATGGCAGATGCCCTGGAGCTGGTATTACAGCCGGTTGTGAGCCGCTTGACATACCCTGGGTGCTGGGAACCAAACTTGGATCGTCTGGAAGAGCAGCAAGTGCCCTTAGCCACTAAGCCATTTTTCAGGTTTACCCTCAAATCATCTTGCACATTGCAGACAAAGGAAATTTCCCCCCAAATGCCTGGACTTCCAGGACATAGATCAGGACCTGGCATATTGTGAGCATCCTATGCTATGGGATGAATGTTGGTTTCCAAACTCTTGCTTTAAAATGTCCAGGTTGGCATGGATTGAAGGCTCTTTGTCATCTATCTTTGGAAACCTTGTATGAGCCGCTGAAGGCTGGCTCATCTTAGTTTCATCTTCACACTGTGTCCAGACCCCCAACAAATGCTCAGGGAGTGAATGGGTTAATGAAAAGCAAACTGTAATCAGGACCATCCCTGCTCCAGGCGAGGACTTCTCCTTATACACAGGAAGGAAGGAGAGATGCTTCCTGTGTGGGGCTCCCAGGAAGGCCTGGAGGAAGAACTTGGGAAATGGTTCCTGAGGGACACTGGGAGAAGAGGAGTCTACCCAGGAGGGAGGGTGCGGAATGCAGACCGTCCTTGCTTGCAGGGAAATTAGTCGAGGCTTTAAGCTAGGGACCTAAGGTGATGGGAGAAGTGGGGATGAAGACTGTTCCACAAGTCACTGAGGGGGTCAGTTGCCCTCAGGAAAGGCTGGAAATGTCCTTCCAGGAGGGGTCCGCTCTGGGGTGCAGGGTGTTGTGAGCGGAGAGGGGGATCCTGCTCTGGGAAGAGGGAGACCCAGTGAAAACAGGCTTCCTGTGAGAAGGGGGTGAGTGAAGGCTGAGCATGCTGAAGAAGGTGGGACTTGCTGAAGCTGGTGGCCAGGGAAGGGGGGGCTCTTGTGGAAAGAGGAATATTGACTTTAGGAAGAGGGCCCCCTTGTGGACGGGTAAAGAAAGGTCCAAGTTGGGCGAGGGTGGAGAATCACTTTGCAGAGGTAAGGTTCTAGCCTGGGCCGTGTTGAGGGAGCTCTCTGTCCTGCAGGCCCACCATGGGGAAGAACAACAGCAAGCTGGCCCCCGAGGTGCTGGAAGACCTGGTGCAGAACACAGAGTTCAGCGAGCAGGAGCTAAAGCAGTGGTATAAGGGGTTTCTGAAGGACTGTCCCAGCGGCATCCTCAACCTGGAGGAGTTTCAGCAACTCTACATCAAGGTGCAGGGTGGGGCGTGGCGTGGCGGGGTGGGCGAGTACTGGGGACCTGAAAGCTGGCGGAACTCAGAAGGATGGGGTAGGCGGGGAGGGTGGGACTGTCGCTACACCCCAATAACCCGTACCCCTGCCTCAGTTCTTCCCTTACGGAGACGCCTCCAAGTTTGCACAGCATGCTTTCCGCACATTCGACAAGAACGGCGACGGCACCATCGACTTCCGGGAGTTCATCTGCGCCCTTTCTGTTACCTCCCGTGGCAGCTTCGAGCAGAAGCTCAACTGGGCCTTTGAGATGTACGACCTGGACGGCGACGGGCGCATCACGCGCCTGGAGATGCTGGAGATCATCGAGGTGCGGGGCCAGGGTGGGCGTCCAGTGTCCTTGATCCTCAGGAGTCTCCTAGCTGCTCCCCAGCGTTCTCCCACCACAGTTCTGCAGGCCCCTTGTCCAGTGCTTAACCCGTGGGGTAGATGGTGTCAGGTACCCCGTATATTCCCAGATGAACAAAATGCAGCATGTGGCAGCCATCCGTGAATCAAATCTAGGGTAGCCAAGTGGTTAACGATTTGCTTTTTCAAGAAGTAAGTATTGAGGTCTGAAGAGACGGCTCAGCATGTAAAGGTGCTTGTACCAGGTCTAACTACCTAAGTTTGAGCCTGGGACCCCACGTGATAGGAGAGAACCAATTCCCACACATTTGGCTTCTGACCTTAGATAGGCTGCGCCCTTGCTGACTCTCTATCTCCCTCCCTCCCTCTTTCCCTCCCTCCCAGTCTGGATTTTTTTTTAAGTTTTCTCTTTTTTTAAAAAAATATTGTGTCTGCCATGTGTTTTCATAGGAGACTCCTTCTAGTAAATCAGTAAGTAAATTTGGGTCTTGCCAGGCAAAAATGGTATGAAAAAAAATAAGCAAAGGAAGGGAGAGTGATGGAGGAAGATGAGAGGGTGCTGATGCTCAAGTCTGTGGAGTGAAGCACCCGTGCCAGTGAAGCTGTGTTTGCATGGCTCGAAGTGTATTAGGAGGCCTGGGCAGTAGTAGAGGTGTGACTTAGGGGAGAGGGCGCGGAGAATGACAGGAAGATGGACCCACAGGGAGCCAGGAGTCCCATCAGTGGCTCTGGCTAGAGTAGAGGCATTAAGCATATTCTGAGTGTGGAGAGCAGATGACAGAGGAGAGGGTGAGCTGCACCAGTTAGGAGAAACTCAGTCTGGAGCTGGTGGAGGCTGCCTTCGTGCATGAGCTGTGGAAATGGTGGAAAGAAGTCGCCATAGGGCCCATGACAGAATTCGAATTGGCGTGTTTTGCTGAAGGATCGGATGTACGTGTGAAAAGAAGGGGAGAGAAGAATTGGCATGAGAACTAAGCATGGTGTCCCACCTCTGTCATCCCAGCACTCAGGAAGCTGAGGCAGAAGGGTGGTGAGTTCAAGACTAGACTGAGCAACATAATGAGTTCAAAACCAACGTGGGCTACAGGTGAAGCATTGTCTCAACTTGAGGGTTTTTTGTTTTTGTTTTTGTTTTAAATCTGGCAGAATGAAGTCAATACTTGTTGAGACAGAGAGTTCTAGAGGCCCAACAGGTGTGAAGTGGGTTAAAGAGTTGTTAAGACATGATTCGTTTAAGGTACACATCAGGGAGACAGTCTTTTTGTCTTTTTAATTGATTGGGTGTGTTGGTGCACGCCTTTAATCCCAGAACTCAGTAGGCAGAGGGAGATGAGTCTCTGTGAATTCAAAGCCAGCATAGTCTACATAGTGAATTCAAAGCCAGCCTTGTCTATGTAGCAAGCTCCAGGTCATTCAGAATTCCATAATGAGTAAAGAAACGTGTATGTGTGTGTGTGTGTGTGTGTACACGATGGAGAGGGGTGCCTTACCACAGTGTCCGTGTGAGGTAGAACAACTTTATGGAATTAGTTCTTTCCTTCCACATTTATGTGGGTTCTGGAGACCAAACTCAGGTCATCAAGCTTGTGCAGCCAGCTCCTTACCAGCTGAGCCATCTAGCCAGCCCTAAAGAGCCAATCTTAACAAGCATCTGTCTCTTTCTAGTGCCTTCTCCTCCCCCAGTATCCCCCAGATCCCTTTTCTTCAACCTCAGTCCTCCCTGCCGGTAGGGTGTTCACACCTCTGTCTCTGCTCCATCAGGCTATCTATAAGATGGTAGGCACCGTGATCATGATGCGCATGAACCAGGATGGGCTCACACCCCAGCAGCGTGTGGACAAGATCTTCAAGAAGATGGACCAGGATAAGGATGACCAGATTACGCTGGAGGAGTTCAAGGAGGCAGCCAAGAGCGACCCATCCATTGTGTTGCTGTTGCAGTGTGACATGCAGAAGTAGAGACTGGTGAGGGGCAGGGTCCCTGGCCAGGGCAGGCATGGCACCACCCAACCTGATGTCCTCTCTGCTGGCCCATTCCCAGGGGGAGGGGCCTTCCAGCCTCATTCTCTAGGTCACCCACTCCTCTGCCCAAGCCTTTCTCTCCTCAGTCAAGTTACATGAGGGACCACCTCATCCTGCAAAAGAGACGGGTCCTCTCAAGTAGCCTGTCCTCAGATAGTCTGTCACTAGCTCCACCTCTAGCCTTGGCCTAGGACCAACATCCTTTGGGCTTAGGGGAGTTGGCTTTTGACCCAAGAGGCGAGGTTAAGGAGGGGGCTGAGGACTTGCTTCGCAATCCTGTTGTTCCCAGGATTCTGTTCTAAATAAACAGTGTGGTCCCACAGGCCCCCAGTCAAAAGACCAAACTAGGTCTATCCTTTCCAGATTCCTTGAGAGGTGGTCTCTGCCCTGCCCCCCTTGACTCTACCTGGCTCCTCTGGCCCCACCCTTGGGAACGTTTATTGAGTCCTTTTCTTCAGCTAATGCTTGTTGAGTCCTTGTTCAACGCCAGGCACCTGAAGGTGCTAAGAATATGGTTGTTTACAAAAACACATTCCATGCCCTCTGAACGCTCACAGGGTAATGAGACAACTTCCAAGGGTTGAGGTCTTAGTGGGACACAGCTGAGATGAGGGTGTAAGGCAGCTGGCAAGTTGTTGGAACAAGTGTGTCCTCCAGCTGCACCACCCAAGGCTGCAGAAAGACCAGATGAAAAGCCTGTGGGAGTTAAGGTGCCACGTGGGTAGAAATTTTAAGAAAAATAAAAATTTATGTAATATTTATTTTTTTAGGGCCCTTTCAAAGAGCTAAGATCATTTTATTAGACTATTAAGATACACTCTATATTACTTGGTTTCTTATAAAAATGACTTAAATGGATATAAAAATGCTAATTTTCAAGGGGGGGAAGTGTTTAGGCAAAAGGGGTGGGGGCACCAGCAGACTGAGAACCTGCGCTCGCCCATCAGCAGTCCCTGCTGCTTCTGCTACTTCCTTTTATCGCCCCTTTTCAATTCCACAAGTAACTTTCTGTCGCACGCTTTGGGTGCTGGTGTCAGAGATGGAAACAAGGTTTGCCTTGAGCCGGAGCAGTTCATGTCCCACATCTCAGCGGCTTGTTTCTGAGTTTGGCCGGTTGCAGGGACCGGCTTGTTCTTTCCTCAGCTAGAAGGAGCTGGAAGAAAAGGATCATCCAACCACTGTTCATGCTTCTGGGTGGCATTTATGGATCAAATGCCTAAAAAATATGCTGGGTGTACTCCATGAGAAAGGCTTTTTCTGACCCCTTCACCCTAGATCTGCCAGGAGAACAAATCTGTCACCTTCCAGGCTCAACAGCTGGGCTTTCTGAACTTTGGGGTCTAGGAGCTAACTATTGTGTTGCATGCTTTCCAGAGAAACCTATCTTGCTTCTTCCAGTCCTTCACTTTCATCTCGCCTGTGCTTGTGATCAGGAGTTAGCTTTGATGTGCAGTTGACTTCCTCCTGAACTGCTGTGAAAACTGCCTCATGTTCTCAGTCAGGGTGGGAGTAGAGAAAGCCTGTGAAGCCGGGGCGTGCTGTGGTGGAGATTGCCCTGCAGGAAGGATGCTGTTTGCCTCTCTCTCACTCCTGAGTGCTCACCTCCCTGCTGCTAGAAACTTTTGGAGATGCTGACCGGTGGCCCAAAACTCTGTCAGACCTTCCTTCCTTGTGGCATTTGGAGGTAGCAAGCCACCTTCTTCTGGTCCTGCCTATCCAGACCACGTGGTGAGGCTGAGGAATTCATAGCCTCAAATGATGCTAGCAGGTGTTTATCTGCTGATGCTTCTTGGGGCTGTTCTATAGCGCTCATGAGCTGCCTGTTAAGTACGTCTTGTGCTGTCATCAGCACCGCTCAACAGCCTGGCTCAGCTGGGACCTGAATTTCCTAGTGACAAGCTTTTCCTTCCCCCCAAATGTTGAACCTAGCCAGCTCACGGCGACCAGAATTCCTCGGCTTTCGAAGGCTCTTCCTACTTGCATCTCATTTTGTCCAGAGAGATGGCGGGTTTCGGGACCTTTAGCCGGGCTTGGAAGCTAAGGCTAAGGGTTGAAGGTAGGGAGATCTCTTGTGTGAGAGCAAGTAGTTAGGAGACAACACAATACTGAAACTCGAACACAAGGCTCTCTAAGAGACTTTTCTCTGCCCTCTTCATTTCTGTACCTGTTTGTTCAGATGTTGACTGCAGGACAAATTGACTTTTGTCTTTCTGAAGCTTCCTGCCAAGAAGTTTCTGAGGTTATAGTCTTCCAAAAAAAGAGGAGGAACTTGAAGTCTCTCCATTTTCAAGCATCCTCTTTTCTGCTTCTGGGCGGCTTTGCATAGACTATGCCATTCTTGGAGGCTGCTAACCAAATTCCAGAAACATCTTACATTGTCTTCCCCACTCTCTTCCTCCCTGAGAGAATCACTTTTGTTTTTCCAAGCTAGTAGGCAAGTTCTTCCCATGTGACTGATCACTCCAGGCTTCAAGCTGCCTATTCATGGGCAATATTTGCTACTGGCAAGGATTTCAGACAGCTCAGCGGGCCCAAAACTGTCTCTGCCTTCCTGCTGATGGGAAAAACCACAGGCAGGTTAGACCTTGCTCCCACACTCTCTTGGGTGTCTAGAGCACTGCGTGCCCAGGAGACCATATGGTAGAGCACCCGTCCCTGTCTTGAGAAGAGCGATAGGTCCCCCATCTCTGCTCCAGCTTAAGAAGCACTTAGCACGAAGCACAAGGTTAGCAGAGATCTATGCATGACTTGCACAGACGTGAAAACACACAGGCAGTCAAAGCGTTGATAGACCCAAGTTCTCCTTTGAGGTTCTGTATCCTCTTCCAGGGATTCTGTGAATTGCGTTGGTTCCAGATTCAGCCTCCTCATACCTGCTACCCTCATTCATCCTCTCTGGCTAAGCGATGAGTCCCTTATTTCTCATCTCTAAGACTCATCCGCGTAGGCTGCTTAGCTCAGGTGCCACTCCAATCCGGGCAGCTGCATAATTACTGACTTCCTTTTAAGAAGAAGAAAACAAAAACAAGCCCGTTAGCAAAGGCACTAATTCTTCTCTGCCCTGGCAATGGCAGAGGCTCAGCAGCATAATTGGGAGGTCGTGGGAGTAAGGAAAGAGAGGAAAGAGAGCCTGTCCTCCCAGGCAGGGCAGGAGTAAGCTAATACTGTTGATATTTTTACACAAAAATTTAGTAAAGCAAAAGTTATTTCCTGAGGATCCACCCAGGATCTTTGAGGAAAGATCAGTGAGGCTTTGTGTTGACTTTGGAAATCACCGTAGGGTTACGAATACATTTCTTACATAGCTCCTTCATTGTTCTTAGAGAAAGAAATAATTCATGTGCTCAATTTGAAAGTCTTAGAGAGACATGGGCTTTTTTTTCTAGACTTTCCATGGTTTTCTCTTCTTAGCTTTGTCAGAGTGTGGGGTCAGGGCAGGGCCTCCCAGGATGCGTGAGTCTCTCTGCTTAGTGGAGACTGACCACGTCCAGGGCCTTCCCGCAACAGCAGGGAGGAAGCAGACCCCCGCTAACCTCCAGATGTGCCCAGATGTGCCACTTCTAGCTGCGCCCACAGCAACCATCTTCACTGACTAATCCTGTGCCGTGTGGTGTGTTTTCCCCACTGACAATGAATAAAAGGCGTGACTGTGTAATGTCTCCTCTTCTTTCCTAAGCTGGCTGGGTAGGGCTAGGGTGGGACCATGGGAAAGAGGCCCACGGAGTTCACAGAGCACCTTGGGAGCCTCCTGAGGGTCAAGCTAGATCTTTGGTCTGGTGGGGAATCTAGTCATATAGCGTGGCGACCCACTTCAGCTACTTCAAAGAAAAAGGGACACAAATCTCGAAGGGTCCCAATGGCAGGCAATTCAGTACCTGGGGACCAGGCTGGGGATGTAGCTCAGTTAGTAGACTACACAGCATGTGCAAAGCCATGGGTTCAATCCTCCACACTGCTGAAAGTGGAATCGGTGGTACATGTCTGTAATCTCCACATTTGGGAGGTGGAAACAAGAGGATTCAGAGCTCAGTGTCATCCTAGGCTATTTTACTGAGTTCAAGCCCAGCCTGGGATACATGAGTCCTTGTCTAAGAAGCAAAAATGAAAAGATCTGGGCTTAGAACTGGAGAGAGTGATGGAGCACTAGCTGCTCTTCCAGAGGTCCTGAGTTTATTCCCAGCAACCACATGATGGCTCACAATCATCTATAGTGTGGTATCTGTTGCCCTCTTCTGTCTGATGTCCTCTTCTGTCATGCAAACATACATGCAAAAGATCACTCATATACATAAAATACATAAAAAACGGTTTTAGCTTCCAAACTAGAACTGGCAAATGTGGCAACTGGGCCTCTCCCTTTCCAACCCTGGGATCATGGGCTTTGAGTCTCTGGGTAATGGTTATTTTGTATTTTCTTTGTTTAAGGCAGGGTCTACTACTTAGTAGCTCAACCTGGCCTTACTCTCCTAATCCTCCTTTAGCCTTCTGAGCCCTGGGATGGCAGGAGTGTTCCATCATTCCTGGGAGGACGTTAATGGCAGGAGATGTTGGTAGAAGGCATCCCAAGAATCCAAATGAGTGGATAGTAACTGATGGCTAAGAGCCAGATGATGGCTGTAAGCTGCCTTTGTGTAAACGGAGAAGAGACACTTTTCTGTGTGAAAGGAAGTGTGTAACTAAGCAGCGAACAGCACCTTTGAATTCCTTAGAAACATATGGCCAGGCACAGGGATGCACACCTTTAATCCCAGTACTTGGGAAGCAGTGGCAGGTGGATCTCTGTGAGTTCCTGGACAGTCAAGGCTACACAGGGAACCGTCTCAAAAGGAAGGAAGGAAGGAAGGAAGGAAGGAAGGAAGGAAGGAAGGAAAAGACAGACACAGAGAGAGAGAGAGAGAGGCAAAAGCCAGCCTAGTTTACATAGTGAGTTCACATAGTAAGACCCAAGAGAGAGAAAGACTAATTCCCCTTTTGCACAAATGTCATCCCAGTGCTCTCAGTTTAACAAGCAGATGTGTGATGGATTTCAGCCCTCACCTGCCCTGCTTGCAGAATCACTGTAGTACAAACCTGTCCCACCATCTTCAGGAACTCCGTCTAACCCTGGAGAGTTCCTACACTGACCCAGCGTGGGAGGAAGTGGTGAAAAGCTCTTTTCAGAATACCTCCTCCACAGCCAGAGGGGTTTGGGGGCAGTGGCAGGTGGAGGGACGGCTTCTTTCTGAGCCGCTCCATTGCTTTTACAAGGGTTGCCTCAAGGACACCTGGAGAAGGCAGCTTTCTTGGCAGGAAGCAATTAGGACAGAGGAAGGTGGCTAACCTGCCTCGGGGTAACCATGAGCCAGAGGAGGTGGCTCAGGAGCCTGACTCAGAAGCTGGAAAACCTAAAGTTGACGCAGGACGGGAAGTCCAGTCCCGCCTCCCTGGAGATGCACAGGTCCCTGGTTGCCTTCTTGACAAATCCTTCAATCTCTCACCAGGCAGGTGGATTTACCTCCTACTTTCCATCCTGCCTTCTACCTCGCCTCCAAGCCAGGGTGGCATTTTTAAAGTGCACCTCCTATTAAGTCATCTTTTCAAGGGCCCCTCTCCTGCATTACGATCTGTTCCTTAAATATTCCTCAAGGCCCTGCATGATCTGGCACCTTCTAACCTCATAATCCTTGAGGTCACGTTTTCCTCCTGCTCCCTGTGTTGGAGCCACCCCAGGATCCCTTCCCTGGGGCCTCTTAGGCCTATGTACTCACATAAGCCATTGCTCCTTTCTGGGCCACTGGCCCTCCCCCCAATCTTCATAAAGCCTTTAAGTCCTCCAATAAGAGCCCCTCATGTGTACAGGGTCCACTGCAGTCAGAAGACCTTCCTGCGTGGTTCCCAGGTAGCCAGGCCGAGCACATTTAAGTCTCTCATGGATTGGATGTGAAGTAGGAACCTAGTTGGAGAATGTAGGCCACTAGGTGTGGATCCTTGTGTATATAGTGCCCCCAGTCACCTTCCCTGCCCCTCTGGTCCACATGAGGAGTGTCCCACTGCCAGGACACTCTGCCTCTTCGCGGAACCAGAAGCAACAGGTGCTTGCTCCAACTTTGCTAGATTGAACCCTCTAAAACTACAAACCAAAGTAAACTCTTAAGTCCTTGAACTCGTTTCCACCCGGTAGTTTGTCACAACCACACCAAAGTGGCAAATATGATCTGCCTCAAAAATATATATATATGATTTTCCTCAAAAGATGGAGCTGCAGGCTCACAGAGTTGCTGTTCTGCCTCAGGCGCTTGAGCTCAAATATGATGACATCGAGGCCACTGATTTCTCAGTTATGGGAGTAAACCCAATCCAGACTATGAATGGGGTTGGCAAGCCAAGGGTCTTGCCTGGTGGAGATAGTAAGAGGTAAAGAGCCAAGAGGAGCGATGGTTACATGAAGATGTGGTACATGCCACGGGTCTCACTAAATACAAACCAATGGTACCAGGCCTTCTGGGGCAGGATGCCCTTGGAAGCAGCTCAGGTATGTGGATGTCCTAGGACCTAGAGGGTCTGTTCATGGTTTATCATCTGAAGAGGTGCTAAGCATCAAGAGAAAGGGTTAGCAGAAATGCAGGAAGGCAAAGCCAGGAAATCCCTACAGCAGCCAGCTCTCAGGGAGGACCATGCAAGCCAGGAGGACAGCCAGAAACCAGAGGGTCAAAAGAACAGTTGAGGGTCAATTCTCTAACCTTTCATACTGGGTCTAGGCAAAGCTCTGACAGAGACTGACATACATCATGGCAGCATCCTTTGATGGCAAGGAACAGACACCTAGTCCTGTCAGCGTGAGTAAGGAGGCACGGGCTAGGCAGGGCTTCTGTTTACAGGTGGACACAAGCTCAGAACACGAGTATGTACCCTATAGTCTCTGTCCTCGGGAGACCAAGGCAGAAGATTGTCTTGAGTTTGAGGCCAGCTTCGGATACATAGTGAGTTCTAGGACAGCTTCAGCTCTGATGTAAGACTCCGTCTAAAAACAAACAACACAAACAAAACATGAGCAAAAATACAAGCTAAACAAGCTCAAGCAAATGTGGCTTCTTGACTCACACAATTAGAAGCTCAGGTTCCACTGGATCCGGAAGCTCAACATTCCACCCATTCCCACTGCCTGCTCCCTCTCTCCCCACTACTCCCCCCTCCCTTCTCTCTCCAATGTCATTGACTTAGACAGGCTTCTCTGTATCCTTTCATCTGCTCAGTTATTCCCAATCAAAACCCCAATGGGATAACCCAGCATGGTGTTGCACGCCTTTAATCCCAGCACTTAGAAGGCAGAGGCAGGAGGATGTCTGTGAGTTTGAGGCCAACCTCGTGTACACAGGGACTTCCAGGACAGTCAGGACTACAGAAGCAGATGCTGTCTCAAAAACAAGTAAACAAACAAAAAACAACAACAAAAAACAAAAACATCAAAACCCAAGGGTTTTAAAAACAAACAAACAAACAAACAACAACAACAACAAAAACCAACAAGTCTCAGGGCATCCCTATGACTGCCCAGAAGGGGGCAACACAGCCATTCCTATATCAGTCAGTAAGTTCAGCGAATGGTCAACCCGGTCTCAGAACGTGCTGGTCCCTGAGTATTGGAGAGACACGGGCAGCCCGTTTCTTTTATGGGGTCCTCTGTGCGTCTTTGCCCATATCCACCCACAGAGACTCCTCTGACCACATACGCTCTGTTTTAGGAGGACTCTAACACTCTGCAGAGGCTAATCCAGGCCTTTTGGTAGATGGCTACACTTCATCCTCAGTCATGCTGGAGGCTGACCACCTAACTCCACATCCTAAAGAAAGAGAAATTTGATTGGCCCAGGTCATCTTTTCAAGCCAGTCACATAAATCAGAATTGCTGGGGATGGATTACTTTTATGTAAATAAAACACTCACCCTCATCCATTCCAATCTGGAAAAGGATACATCGGAAACTACTTCCCCCGATTTATTTTTATTTTTTAATTTCCCCTCTCCTCTCCCCCAAATCTGTTACTGCTTTTCCAGAAAGATATCTCTATTCACTCCAGATACAAGGCAACACCCAAAGTGATGTAATCCAAGTCGAGCCTACCGGTGAGCTCACTGGGGTTACATACAGGTGTGTGGGTGATGGTTCTTTAAAGAATCTGGGCAACTGGGGGAAACAGCCTCACCAAAAAGCTCAGCACGGGTGATGTTTAAGAAAAGCTAAAACGTTGGGGTTCCCAATTCAGCTTGCAGGCTGCTATACCACCAAAGGTGCTCGCCTCTTCTGGTTTGCCCTTTATATCATTGGGAGGGAACCCCAAGTCTTAAAAATCTCCTGGGCTTCCTGATCCTTGTAGGTTTCTTGGGCCTCCGAACCTCCCAGGAAGGAATATTTCGTCAGGAGGAAGCAGCTACGGAAACAGATTTACTTGGTTCCTCCCAGGGCACGGTGGAAGCTAGACACTGCTCCACTCTTTCCCGGGTCCCAGGCAAAGGATGCCCCCAGTTAGGCTAATGTTTTTCAGGGTATCCTATTCACCTCTGAGAGATGGCTGTGCCCTGGAACCGATAACGGGGCTCTTCACCAGCGTGGACAATACCCTGAAATTCTAAAATGCTAGGCTATAATTCTTTGGGTTCCAGACCCCATTCCTCCCTTCCCTTTCTCCAGCCACCTCACAACTGTCACTAACCACCCCGAGTTCAGCACCCGGGACCTGGAAATTCACGCCCTCTGCTGGTATACAGAGGAGCCGACATGAATCCGGTTTCAGAGTCCCTTGGAATCTCTCTTGATTGCGTCGCCCACCAGGAGAGCTTAACAGCGCCCTGGATTCAAGAGGCCCTTTGCCTGTATGTGGAAGTCCCACACTTGCCTCCACCTACAATGAGGCACCCTGTTCATAAACGGAGTTGTCTGCCCACCACTTCCCTGGGTCCAAGGATGGGCCGGGATTTGAGAAAAGGCGGCTGATTGAGCAGGGTCCCAGGATGCTGGCACCCAAGGGACAAGGGGCCTGTTAGTTTGGAGGAGTGCTTACCTATTTATTTTCTGCTTTGGCAATCACTGTGTCAGGGGGAAGTTGTTAGGCTTCCTCCTTTCTCGGTGCCCTTGAACTTCATCCCTACATCCCTGAATCCGCAGCACCCTACAAGTCCGGCTCCACCTGGCCTTCTCCAGAAAGCAGGCGGCACCTGCCCCGACTTGCTTCAGACACGGATCAGTCGGAGAACCAGAGCTCAGCGGTCCCCT